>RJWM01028752.1:0-25256 GCA_004363535.1 Dasyprocta punctata
AAATTGATAGGGCCAAAGGGAAGTAGTGAGACCAATCAGGAAGTTATTTCCATGATCTAAGCACGGTAGTGGTAATAGGGGTAGAGTGCTGGAGATGAGCAGTGGTAAGATCCTAGATGATTAAGAAGAGAAGCCAAGAGGACTTTCTGATGGAATGGCTATGTACAACAAAGAAGGGTCAAGGAGGATCCTAAAATTCTCACCTAAGCAATTCAATGCATTCATTGACCATTAACTGCCAGTTACTGGGTCGAGATTCCCTGGAGAAGGAGCACACTTCAAGGAAGAGATGGCCTTAAGAGTGAACTTTGAAATGCATATTAGATATCCAAGGGAAATTGAACATTAAAGATTGGTGTCAAGGGGAAGAGCATGGGACTTGTTTTAGTCACTTTCTCAGCACTGGTGCAAAATACCCAATACCTGCAACTGACAGAAGGACAGGTTTATTTTGGCTCACAGTTTCAGTCCATGCTCAGTTGGCTCCAAGAGAACAGCATGTCAGAGAAGCATGGTGCCTAGCACGTGGCATCCAGGAAAGAAAAAAGAGGATCTGGGGACCAGAATACACCCTTTTAGGTCATGCCCTGACTAACCCACTTCCAACCAGGCTTCACCTCCCTCAGTGCAGTTAGCTCAGGACTTATCAATGGAGCAACCACTGGTGAGTATAGCACCAATCACCTTCCAAAAATTCCACCTCTGACCCATGAAAATGTTGTAGGACAGCTTAGATCTAAACCAGAATAGAGCCCAACAGTGAACATGTTCATCTAGGAAGAGAGAATAGATTAAGAAAGTAGAGACATTAGCTCTTTGGTTCTCTGTAATTTATAGTAGAGAGATACTGTGGAAAAATGAGCCACCATGTTAGGAAAAAAAAAAAAACAAGTTAGTGTGGTTTCTGTGAAAGCAAGTAAAGAAAGTTTTCCAAAAATAAGTGACTAACTGGGTAAAAGGATGCTTGAAAAATCAGATGTGACCCTCAGGTTTGACAAAGCTGAGATTGTTAGCAACCTTAGAAACCCTAGCAAGGTCACTTTCTTGGAGTAATAGGAAACAGAAGCTTGATTAAAGTCTGTCTGGGGAAGAATGCAAAGTAAGAGGTATGTATAGAGAGTTCCCCCCAAGAGCCTCTACTATAGGGAGAGCAGAGATGTGGTGTAGGAGCTATACAAGAATACAGGGTCAAGAAGATCGGCTTCACAGTTTTGAAAACATCTTTGTATGCTGGAGGGATTGACCGGTAGACATGGTAACTTGATGGTATGAGAGATGGAGGCAACATTATTGTTATGCTAAGGTTTTAGCTAAATTAGAGATGATAAAACCCAATGTTAGGTGCATTTTTTATTCCTAAGGTCAATAAATTACTTCTGTCCTTTAAAAATTGAGAAAGAGCTGTCCTCCAAGGACATAAGGCTGTCCAGCCACAAAATAATCAGGAAAGTCCCAGGCACGTGGAGTTTTCAAGCTCCACAGGTGACTCATATGTGGACCCCAACCACATTTCAAGAAACACTAATTTACATAAACACTTTTTATACAAAGAAAGAGAGGAGATTCATTCAGAGACCAACAAAAGATAACAATCAAAGAAGGAAATGTCAAGAGACCAGAATGACTCTGCAAAGGGCACTTTGGCTTCAGTTTTTTTTTAAACAGAAAAAAGTAAGAGATTACAGTAAAACAGAATTTCAAAGCAGGCCAATAGGACAGTAACAATAATCAACACATTTCATGTTGTTATATTCACAATAGTTGTTTAGAGTATGATACAGACCTGAAACATTGTCCAGAAAATTATTAGCACAGAACTTTCCCCTCAATGAATCATGAGAAACCAACTGTATGACTACCATTTTTTGTTATGACTGCTATATTATTTTCAAAAGAACAATTCACATTAAAAATGAAATTTGAAAATGACCCTGTAAAAAATATTTTTCACTCAAAATTTTTTTTCTTTAACTATCTTAACTAATTTTTATATACACATAGAAATTTCTTTCAGTTTATCACACAAGTGTGACAATATGATGGTTACATATATGTGACTTGTTTAGTTCACTGATAAGTATATTTTCAAAGCGCATCCACTCAAGAGTGAAAATGTCTAGTTTATCATTCTTTATAGCTGAGTAGTATTCCATTATATAGAAGTACCACATCTTTTTTGTCCATCGCTTCAGTTCTACCTGGGCTGTTAACATCACCCGTGAGATGATGGAGAGGTTGTGCAGAGAAAGGAGCAGGGAGTGAGGTTTGCACCAATTCTCATACCCCACAGACAGCAGGTTACTGAAGGAAACCCAAAGAAACTCTCTGGCCTCATGTAATAGTTAACTGTGGTGTCAATCTGAATAAGAAACACCCAGCTGGTGAGCTTAGCATGTTCCAACTGTGTCTGGGTGATGGACTCCCTTAAGAGAAAGCCCCACCCTGAATGTGGGTGGCACCGACCAATAGGCTTGTAGCCTAGACAGAAGAAAAAGGGAAAGAAGAGGGAAGTCTCCCTTCTGCTTTTTCAGAGACTCTCCAAGTCTTCGCCATTGCCTTTGGACGTTCGTCTCTAGGCTTCTGGGACAGACCCCTTGGCTTCCCGGTACTAACGTGCGTGGGACTCTGCAGTGAGCACCAGGCCTTTGACTTTTGATTGGAGTCTTCGGATCTCCAGGGCACAGAGGACCCTTTCCACTCTTCCACTCTTGGCTCTGCAGGCAGCCATTGTAAGCCTACCTCGTAAATCATATATACATGTTTCTCGAGTGAGCCTTAACTCACACACTCATTTGCTTTTATTTGACTTAAAAGTCACCCTTTTTGGAGCTCACACAATTGGGCAGTACATTATTAGTTTCCCACTAGCTTTGTGTAGACCCTGCCTCTGCCAAGTGGGTTATGATGATAATAATGAAAAGTCACTCTTCAGAGACAGAAAGGCCTCTTTGCTGGAGACACAGTGATTCTTTTCCTGGACCTTCGGTGCCCAATGCGTGATGGGAATGAGATGAAAACACTTCGCATCTCTTCCTTCGAAGCGTGTCCATCACTTTACTGCCTTATCTTTGGGTCAGATTCTTCTCAGCATTGCACACCAACATGTTTGTCATTCTTTTAAAAAGTTGTGTTCAACACTATAATACAAAGCTAGTTTAGCCTAGACTTGCCAGGTCTCTTTCTCCCCTTCAAGGTTAGACGCCTACAGCTTCTAGAATTCTGAACACCAATGAAAGGAGTGAAAAGAGGTGGCACCTGTGTTCTTGGAAGATCTCCACCTGTTCCTACAGAATGCCCCCCCACTTTATCACCTATCTCCCACCTGGTTATTTATCGCCTCTCTCTCCCCCCCGGCTCAGCCCCATAAGAGTAAAGAAGCTTATTTGTGAGTAACGCTCCCTCTTCTCCATTCTTGATCACTGAATATAGCCCTTCTTTCTCCCCAACACAAATCTCTCAGATAGTCAATTCTCTGTGAGCCAGGAGACCAGTCCTGAGTTTGGTAACCAGCACACTTCAGTTTTTGTCCACCATCTGTCTCTCCCCAGTCCTTCCAGGTGGTAAATATTCTTAGGGTCACTAACTAAATTGAAGATCTAATGAAAATGTAAAAAATAGACATTCTCTAGATTTTCTTAGGTGCAAGTCACACAACCATTATTGATTTACACAAATTAAAGCAATTTATGGAAACATATGAAGGATGCGGTCAACTTCACAAGTTCCCTGTTGCTATGCTACACGTTTCTGGGGATGTTTCCTTTGGGATGGGAAAAACATTCAAACCATTAGACTCTGAGTGAAGTATACTGTCCTTGGGAATGGGGGTGGAACCCATGCTGTCAGTTAAACACCAAGTAAAGAAATCTCAGCTCTTCTGATTGTTTGAACATACCACGGAGAGCATGTGTGGGAAACCAAGCCCCCAGTGCAGCAGTGTTAGGAGACGGGGCCTAGGGAGAGGTGACCAGGCCATGAGGGTGGGGTGAATGGGCTGATGCCATCGCCCCGGGAGTGTGTTCACTGCCGCTGCAATGGGTTCACATAAAAGGGAGGTTCAGGCCCTGCTGCTCTTCCTTGTGCTCTTCTCATTGCCTTCCATCCTTTGAGGCCTTCCATCCTGCTATGGCACAGCCAAAAGGGCTCTCCCCAGATGTGGCCCCAACCTTGGACCTCCAGCCTCCAGAACTGCGAGAAGTAAATCTGTGTTCATTAGAAATCACCTAGTCTGTGCTGCTGTGTCATAGCAGCACAACATGGACCAAGACATCTTCCCCAGGAGAAGGAATTTGCCAGCAGACTGCTTTCAGGTCAGACTTGAGCAGCAGTCTCGACTCTTACTTGGTTCACCTGCCAGCTGGTCCATCCTGTAGATTTTGGACTTGGTAGATCAGTCAACTCTTCATCCTCTCTCTCTCGCTCTCTCTCTCTCTCTCTCTCTCTCTCTTTCTCTCTCCCCCTTCTCTTTTTCTCTCTTTCTCTTACCCCCTCCCTCCCCCTGTCCTCTCATTTTTAACAAAACTCTAACATAGGAAAGTTCACAGATACAAGGGGAAGACTGACAAATTGACTGGAAATATGGAAATCAAGCAATTCTAAACAGTTCTAGTTCCAGAAACTGCTCAGAATACCCACTACAGTGAATAAATTCCAAGCACTCTCAGTTTTGTGTCACTTAGTTCATAATGTAAATTTCAAACTAAGGACTGTTCAATGCACTCAGTGTGGGTCACACACCTAGTCTTGGGCCAGAAGAGAAAGCACCAATAGCCTACAAAATGGTGAGTCCAAGGAGGAAGATGAGCTCCAAAATAAAATTGGGGTCACCTTGGTTCTAAAATAACATGAAATGAGCATAGTAGAGAATCACAAATATGTAAGATTTTAACCACATTTAAATACAAAAAAAAAAAAAAAAGAAAAAAGAAAAAAAAGCTGTGCGGGTTCCAGGAAGAGAAAAGTCAGTGTCTCCCAAGAATTGGCCGTGCTGGGACTGGGAGGACCCATGAAGAAACCAACTAGCCAGCCTTTCTGGTAAAGCCACACAAGCTGCACAGGTTCCAGGAAGAGAAAAGTCAGATAGCGCCTCCCGTGAGCCTACTGGCACGCAGGCTGAGAATTAAACCTCCCAACCCCCTCTCACCCCAGTAGCAGCCCACTGGTTCAGAGGACAGGCTGAGTTGATAGTAACTAAGATACATAAAGCAACTAAATGCTTGTATTGTTTGGTTGATTTTGCAGGCCTGGGGCCAGTGGTCTGAGCCTCTCTTGGGAGGATGACTGTATGCAATATAGCAAATATGGGAGATTTCCTTCTATCTTGTCTTTGTAATCCAATATTGTTCTTTGCTCTGATTAATTGTTTTGCTTTATTCAATATTCTGTTTTGATTGGTTTTATTCTGTTTTGTTTTGTGTTTGATTTTGCTATACCTGATGGAATGGCAACTATTGTGACGATAACAAGACATACTATGGTAGCTATTTTTTTCCTAGTCACCTACTTTGAAGTTCTACACCAGTTTTGCTGCTTTGTTTTGATTGGCTTTATTCTGTTCTGTTTTGTTGGATTTTACTATCTTTAAAATAAAAAAATTAAAAATAATAAAAATAAATAAAAAAATACAAAAAATCTTTCTTTTATTTTGCACTTTATTTATACTTAGGATTTCTCATGTAAGAGAAACCACACGGTATTTAAGCCTCTGTGTCTGATGCTCTCAAGGTGCCTCCATTTTCCTACAAATGACTCAAGTTTATCCTTCTTTATAGGAAAGTAAAGATAGGTGAGATGGGTGGTTTGCAGATACACCAGAACCAGGGATGGAGAGAACAGGGAATGGCTGTGGGGAAGAGGACACCAAAAGAATTAAGATGTGTCATGTACATGTAGCAAATACCCACACAAAAGCAGTCTTTGTGGACTCCAAACATGTACTAATCAAATATTTTCAATAAATAAATAGATTTTAAAAGTCATCTAGTAAACACAGACACCTGTAACTGTGGAAGGTTTATAGACTCTCTGAATCCCATGCAGGTGTTTCCTGGGGCTGTCGCCTGCCACCAGGTCAAGAACTCCTGATCCAAACAGAACGATCATGCGTCCTCTGTTACCATCTCCCTGGGTGCACAGGCAAATGGTTTCTTCTCAACAAGGGGAAGAAAGAGACTGGTGGCTTTGTTCCTCTGTCTCCTCCCTCCCTCCCGGTCTGAAGAAATGGGGTTGTTCAAACCCCCCTGAAGAAGAAAGATGCCACCGAGGCTGTGGATAAGGCAAAAGAGCACAGGACCTGGATTTGAGCCCCATTCCTCCTAACCACCAACCAAGACAGCCCCAGCTGGAGGTGCTCCTCAGTGCTTGGTCTGTGGCCTTAAATATCCCTGCTTTCCCAGGCAGGTATGATGAGGTTCACACAATTAGCTCAGAACATATTTTGTAAATATAAAATTGCAAACAAATCTTAGATATAATTATACATCTATGTATTATCAGTCTCTGAGTGGAGTTAATGCATGGCTATACAGAGTCACCAGGGGTTCAGGCTGGTTGATGACAAACATCTGGAAATCTTTTTAAAATTTAGACTCCTTCCTAGACCTACTAAATCAAAATTCCTTGGGGTGGGGATATATATGCATGCATTTATGAAAAGTTTCCTACATTAGTCTTAAAATTGGCTAGGTCTGGGTCCTAACCACATTTAAAATCAGAATTATTCAGACTGATCTACTGTGTTGATGATTCTGATAAACATATTACTACTTGTGAGAGCATATAGATTTTGGATAAAGTAATATACTATTCACTTATCCCGCACTAAAACATGCAACCATTTATACGGTGAGTGACTCCAACAGCCCCACTGAGAAAGAGCCAGTACAGCAATAACTTGCTTAGAGCAAATTCCACTCTCATTTATATGCTCAGAACCATTAAAGTAAGATTTTACAGCTCATGATCATTTTAAGCACCATGGATTTATGAGTATGGCTGTTTTCAGTTTCAAAAACTTTGCAGAAAAGTCTATAGCTTCCTGCAGTCCTTTAATATGGAGATGATGTAATGTATTCTTCAGTGGGGAGAAAGTGAGAGAAATTAAGGATAATGTGAAATACAATACAATGGTACCAGGGTTTGTGATAATGCTTCTTTCACATCTGTTGTGTCTTTATCACTGAGATATGAGAACTTTCTGTCCTTCTGTTTTCCCTTAAAGGAAAACGTTCACAAAATACTTTAAAGGAAGAGAAGTTCTGTGACTACCTGTCATTTCTTCACTCTCTCCAGTCTCAGCTTTGCACTGTTTCATACCAAACCTTGGTAAAGTCCCTGTGCCAGGTCAAGTTCTTTAAAATGTTCACTCTGACACGCAGCAAGGGGAGGCATGGCCGAGGTCCCTTTGGCTCTGCTGAGATGAACACCAAGTATTCCTCCTCGGAAGGATGTCGACTCTAGCTCCATTTTCATGGGGAATAAAGGCAGTGTCAACTGAGGGCTTTGCCATGGTCTTGCAGTTGAGCTGCCTCCGGTGATGAGAGCCCAGCTCCCCACCTCTTCTTTCCCCATGAAGCCAGGGTGGCCGTGGTTCCATGGAGGCAGTCACAGTTTCTCCCCTGTGTGCCCCCCACCACTCGGTGGACTGGGATGGCCTGCCTCACTGTCCCCTTGGAACGCTTCCAGCCCTGACTGGAAATTCAGCTTGCTGTCAGCTCCCCGCTCCCCAGCATTCCAAATGCTGTCCTTCTCTGAAAAGCGGTGGGGAAACTGTCTTTGACATGACCCTAAGGTCAGGAAGGGATCCAGCCTCATTATTAGCACCGCAATCTCCCCAAAACCAATGAGCTGACATTAACACTGCTAGCCCTTCTGAAGGGGCCCCAGTGTTAGCCACATCATTTTTGCAGAGATGTAATCAGTTGAGTCTCCCCACTTTTCCAACAGTGGTCACTATGATACCTGTGGCTGTTCTGGTTGCTTCCAACCTGCACTGGGCGGTCTCTTCCCTCACATTAGCAGGCTTGAATTTGAACCAAGAAGTAGAATACAATTTGGATCAATCAGTAAGCTCAGATTTGGACCAATCAGAAGCCTATATTTGAGCCAATCACAAGCATGCAGTTGCTATATAGGCAGCAATTCCCTCACACTTCTCTGGTAGGTGGTCTAAGAGGGCTCCCTCTGGTGTACGGACCCCTGCCCCTGTGGTACAGCATAGGTGCTGTTCAAATAAAGCCTTGTTCCTGTGGTCCTGTAAATCTCCTGGTAATTTATTTCTTGGGTAGTCTGGGCTCAGAAAGCCCTCTAGTGTAGACAGTGGTAGCTTGAAAAGAAAGGGTTGTAAACATCAGGGGCTATTAGCCCTGAATCGCTCCAGAAACCAGCAGACAGCAAAGATCAGCTCATGAGCAGATAGCAGCAACCTGCAGAATCTACTAACGGCATCTGGTGCATCTGGTCAGCAGGAGATGGGGGCAACAGAGACTTCTGGCCAGCAGTGTTGCCTAAGAGGACTGAGCCTTAGCTAGTGCCGGCCAGCTGTATCAGGGCTCAGAGCAGTCACACTACGTGCCAGGGGCCATTGGTGCTCAAAGCCCAAAGCTGCTAGCAGAGCCACCCTTTGCTGATTCATGATTTCTATTTCAACTGAGCAAAAGAACCCTTAGCAATTGTTGACAGGAGCCCAGTTCCCTTCCCTTGCTGCCATCTAGACAGAAGGGTCATCACAGAGATTCCTTGTTGTCACTGTTCTAAGGGCATAAGTAATCCCACTCCCTCCAACCCAAAGCAAGAGCGCTGGACTGGTGCATCCAGGGGCTAGAGATTCCAGCTCTAGTTCCTGGGTGAGGGGCAGTCCCTCCTCTAGCCCGAGTTCCTTCCTCAGCCAATCAGGCACCGCTCCGAGGCTCGAGTCCACAGCCTGGATGTGGGTAGACAGGATCTGGTGTCTGCTGCTTCACAGCCCTTAGAAACCACCGTCCTTTAACCATCTAACTTTGGCCCACACCAAAGCTCTGACCTTGGGTCTGTCTATCATTTGTGGTAATTTATCTCATAATTTTATTATTGAGTTTTTATCCCTGCCCTACCATCTACCTTTACTGAAGACCGAGTAAGCTGCCTCAATAAATTTGCATAACTTTGAATTTGAGGGTATCACAGTCTTTTCTGTTCCAGAAGGTCCTTGAGTTCCTAATGCAATTGAGTTTCTTAGCGATCTTTGAATTCCACAGTTGAGGGAACAGAAAGAGACCAAGTGTGACTAAGGGCTATTAATAGATCTTATTACTCTGGGCAATAAACTGTCTAATAGATACAGTGCATATTTTGTGACTAAATGTACACGCATGAGCACACACAGATGTACAGAGAGCAGAACTTAAAATACAGATTTTACAGCAGAACAAAGAAAAGAATGCAAGACTTTCCTTTGTAACAAGATTGTGGTGCACCTTGGCAGTTCCTGCGTAGCAGTGGATGGAACACTGAGTTCCTAGGTAATCGATAGCTGTCTTTCACACTATACAACGTGTCTCCAACTCCTAGCCTTTGCTGTGAGCCCTGCATCATTACTATAAATGTGACCCGCGTTTATAAGTAGATACATGGACAGGTAAACCTTTTTATGATTGCTGACTTTTATAACAAGCAAGTTGTTTTATTATATATGCACTCCTAGTAGGCTTGAGAATGAATATTAATAATAATAGCAAAGGCCTTGCTTTCTGGCCAAACTGCCTTATTCAATGGGTATAGAGTTTTAAATGCAAAATAATGGCAAAATTTACTCAAGGTTATTTATGCTATTGTTTACTCTGTAAAGTGCCTTAAGGTATTCTCAGCATAAAGATATTACGTAAAATATTATTTTCCATTCCTGCCACTACCCTAAGAGCTGGAACACCTTCAGACATGGTTCAAGGTAATAAAACCAGTCTCTCATCAGCATCTTTCACAAGTTAACAGTAATAAGGCCACAAATAAAAATCAGCAAACTAAAGGTTGTTTTCCATCAGATAAAAATCATATTGGTGTTAAATAATTTAAACATTGTAGGCACAACATAAGGCATCATTAATTTTTAAAGTTTCTTCTTCATACTTGCTTTTCTTCATTTTTTACATTTTGAAGTATGTGTTGATGTTTTTGATTGTATAAGTACTTCACAAATGACACATGGGTTGTGCTTTTGTGGATTGTTTTTTCTTCTTGAAAGTACAACAAAAAGTTAAATGCACAAAAACAACCATGCGGCCCTCCCTGAAGTGTCACACGGGAAGGCCTGTCTAGAGGGAATCCAGGCCGACAGACCCCGGCAGGATGCAGCAAGCCCGCCAGGTCAATAGAGCAACACCCCAAAGCTCCTAGCTGTGGCTTCTAGGTTCCAGGCTGCCTCTCTGCAGAGATGTGAAGTCCCATGGTCCCCCAGCTTCTGTAAAGCTTTCTTCCCAGAGCCCCCACATATGTCAAAATCCAAGATGTTTATTGCTTGTATAAAACGGTATAGCATTTGTATAAAACTAAATATATTCTCCTGTATACTTTGCATGCCTCTAGATTATTTCTACACCTGATAAAATGTAATCATACTTAATTTGTCATTATAGTGTCTTGTTCAAGGAATGACAACAAGGGAAAAAGTCTGTCCTTGTTCTGTACAATTTTTTTTCAAATATTTTCAATCTGCCATTGATTGAATCTCTGATGGGGGCCTGTAGGTATGGAACACTGACTGTGGTTTGCTGACATACACAGTAATCACCACCTTGCTTGTTTTAAGATTTGCCACCCGGGTAGGCCTGCCCTCCAGCCCACAGTTCAGTTTTGCCTCTGTTAGAACGTTATGCAAAAGGGACTGTACATCACATCTCCCATTGTGTCCGGCTTCTTCCACTTCACATGTTTCCGAGATCCCTCATGATGAGTATGTAGATGTGATTCATTTTCACTGCAGAATTCCACTGTATGAAATAACACAAGTCTGCAGGCATTCTATTGTGGATGGACACTTGGATTGTTTATAGTTTGAGGCTATGAAAATGAAACACCATAGGTGTTTGGAGCAATAAATGTTTCCGCAAATCGGTAGCAGCCAGAAATGTGTACAACACATCCCAACCCGCACCCTCACTGTTGAGCACTGTGGGGTTAACACAAAAGGGAGCCTCATTACTAAGCACGTACACAGACAGGTAATTCTTGTACGTAACTCTCAACCTATCCTTGCAAACATTTCTGCTGGGTGTGTACCTGGATGGAGAACTCTTAATTCACAGGCACGTGTGTCTTCAGTTTCCGGATCCTATTACCAGAGGGTGCTGGTACTGTTCATTTCTGCCAGCAATAACTACGCATCCTGCTGCTTGCCAGCCAGGTCTGACTCACACGCTATCTCCTCTAGGCATCTTTCCCTTGTGTCCTGATTAAGGGCCGTGCCCCTACCCAGCTCCGTACTCTTTGGTCCATATTCTGGTTTATTTCCTCGGAGCCTCTTCTCACCCTCTGACACCACTGTATTTGTGTCTGACTCCTCCACCTGAAGTAAGCTTGCTGGCAGCAGGGACACACGCTAGGATGACATCTGGAGCACAATAGACCCTTGATCACATTTGCTGAGTGGATGACTGGGAATTTCCTGTCCACATAGTAAATATCCACAGTAAGGCCAGTAGAAAAGACGTCACAGAGTATAAACTTTGAGTCTCCTCTGAAAGGAGCAATACCTTTTGAATAGGAATTTCATGATCCATGTAATATGCTTGACAGCTAGGATTCAGAACTATAATTATCCATTTAGATTTTCCTGTAATGTGACCATCATGACATGTGTTGGCCAATTTTCTGTCTCATGAACACAGGGAGTGCTAGCATCTCACACCCACGGTGAGAAAGCAGTGCATGTAAATCAAGACTTCTTGTTTTTTAAGTGCAGTCCGTAATAACCGGTTTATATGCCTGCTATAAATACTGATGCACGGTCACTCAAGGAACCCAGCATGTAATAGATCCTCTGGTTTGAAGAAGCACTAGTCCTGTGGTTTTATTTTCATGACTATGGAATCCTTGAACTGACTCTATTGTCTTGCTTTTAGCTTGCACTTGAAAAGATTCATGAATTTTTATTGTGCATGCAGCCTCTCTGGAATGTAGTAGTAGGATCTTTGCATTTCTACTGTGAGGCGATGGTGACAAATGCCCAGTGAGGCAGCAGAATGGCAGTTTCCTGCAGGACCAGAGCCAGCCCAAGAGAATCTATACACTTGAAGCAGTCAATGATGTACTAGACAATATTTCACAACAGTTTATCCCCCTAAACCCCAAATGACAAAATGCTAATATGCCAACACACCGGAGAGGGATGGCCAGTGTTTCAGATTATTACTGCTCCATAGTTTCTTCCTTTTTTTCTTTTTGGAGGAAACCTGGCCACGTGAGCCTATGACCCTGACCACAGTTATTGGAGCAGGGGTGCGTGTGCGAGTCAAAGCCGGCAGTGAAACGGCATGAGGCTTCTGCCCACAAGGTAACACTGTGTGCGGAAATGAGCAACTAAAGAAATCAGGTCCTATCTCTCGGGGAGTTTAAATGCCGGGCATAGAGCCTGTTAGGGAAAAGCCGGGGAGCATGGGGGAAACATGAAAGAGATGCGATGCTTAACCACAAAACTCAGGATACGCAAATCACAGTTTTCTTCTGTAATCCAATAAATATTAAAATTATTCATGAGGATAGAAATAAAAACAAAAACTACGAGCATTATCTTGTGCGGATATCTACTAATCTCTGATTAAAAACCGAGCACATCAACTTCTGTGCAGACAGGAACAAAATCATCAGTTGAGAGAAAAGGCAGGAGACACAGTCGTGAGGTAGCAGGAAAAACCAGGAGAAAGCGAGAATCAGGAGGTAGCAAGTAGGCGGGCAGAGAATGGAGGCAGAGAGCACTAAAGAGCTTGTGTCTTAGTATGAATAGCAGAGTCATTGTAATGGTGACATATGTGATAAGTAATAAAGCTGCTAACAAGGCAAACTCTCAGTCGAATCCCACTGAATCCCAGAAGGTCTTAGAATTTTCTGTGAAGCCTAATTGTGTAACTGTAGCATTTACTGGTGTCCCTTTCATTAAAAATTTGATCTACCCAATAGTCACCAACAATTCATATTAAAAATCTATAACTTCCAACCCCAAAGAATTTCTGATCCGAGGTCTGGGGCATGACGTAGGCACCATCACTTTTAATATATCTGAGCCTGACCTTCCATTAAATCACCCTTTACGAAACACTCATCTCAAATATCCAGAAGCTGTGTACGCTCCTCAAGAACAGTTCCACCGAGAGAAACCCTGTGTGTGACATCAACTCTGCAGACAGCCCAGAGATGGAGCACCCAGCATTCATTGCTATTTTGGTCTTACGATTGTCTTCACATTGAACGTTATTTATGGAAATGCTCCGTTTTAAATATTTCAAGATAAAAGGTCTTCCCCATCTTGACCTCATGAGCCGCAGTGGGTTTGTATTCCTGCATTCCCTTGAAGAACTCTGCTCCAGTCAAACACATTGATTTGAAAATGAGCCAAACTACTTCTGAACCCAGCTAAATCCCCACCTACCATCCTTCCAGAAGGCAACAGTGAGGGAGGAGCCCAAGTCTGGTGTGGAATATTGGGTGACAGTGACATTGGCTCTCACAAGACAGGGCTTGGGAGTCGGAATGGAAATAGAAATTCTTGCTAGAGAAAGTCTGACCAGGGTCAAGACAACAGTCAAGTCAAACTTAAAGACCCAGCTGTAGGACAGGAGCGATCAAGTCCAGAGTGCAGTGCAGAAGCTGGAGAGGCCTCACAGCTGGAGGAAAGAGCTGGCGCAGAGTCCAAGTGAGGAAGGACTGGGCTGCACCCGGTCAGACAGCACAAATCATTTGGTAGCTGCAGCTTAACTATCCTAGTGGGCTGGTGGGGACCTGGTACATTGTGCCCATTTAAGAACTTTTGGATAATCCCTCCTCCATCTCCTGTCTAAGTTTCACATTCTTGTTGGATGGAAGTTTGCCTCTGATCACACAGTGTATTCACATGGCAAGAACTTCCTGATGCCATTTGGCAGGTATTGTTTACATGTGGATTGACATCCAGACATCCTTACCTGTAAAATGGAAATTATCATAGTACCTAATTTACAACAAGGGTTAGAAGGATTAATACCTGGAATAGGATAATGTTCACAGACCAGGCGCTTAACATGCACTCAAGTATTATTGATTGCTGCTTCCACCACTGTTGTTCTAATTTGCTGTTCCTTATCAACAATTGATTATATTAAGGTCTTTCTCCTTTATTATTGTAATCCCCTTTCCCATCCTCCTCGAGGGCTGGGAAGTTTATTTTTGTAATCCCATTGAGACGTTATTGGAATCCTGGTGAGTTAATTCTAATCTACCATCTCCAGTGCAACCCACAGTAAGAATAAACACACTAAGACATATTCATAGTTTCGGGCAGACAAGGGGTCCTAAGTCTGGTCCAGGTGAGGATTCACAGAACAAAGGCCTTGACCCAGGGCCTCATCCAGAATTTATTAACTCCTGAAGAAGGGAGTGGCTTGAGGATGAGTGATGGTGAGAATGGCAGGAATTACATGAGTCTGTGAGCTGGGCTTAGCTAGGAGGCTGGAAAGCACCTCTGCAAAATGCAGAGAGAAGGGAATGCAGAAAGATCAATCTGCATTACTCAACTGGGGTAACACTTACATGTCTGGGAGGCTGTTACTTCAGTTTCTGATATGTAACCTTTTGTGCCTGGGAAGTCATCGCCTCTCATTCTGAGGCTCGAACCCACTTGACGTTCCTGGAGCTATGTGGCTCTGCCATCCCACTGTGCTCAACTGTTTATAGGGAGCCACAAGGCAAGGAAACAGGAAACTGTCAACTGTCTTCAAGGATTACACATCAGTGCCTCAGCCAGCCCTATTTACATTGCTTACAGCCAATTGAAGAAGAAGGAAATAGTTTAACCAGCTCTGTACCTATCAGTGTATGGAGGTAAGGCTCAGTTTAACTAATGCATAAGTGATTTTTCTGCATTCAAGGAGAGTTGTCCAAATGGTCTTCCACACTTCATAAAGAATCTCTTGATTTTGACTTCTTGCCCACATCACAAGCTGTGGGCTTTTAGTTTCCTTCTGGGTTCTGGGTTTTATACTGAACTCTGTCCAGGCAGTCTGATCCTAGTGCTTGACCCACCATTTACTGCTTCCAGACTGTGTTATCTGTCCCACCAGGTAACAGGTGACCACTGCTTATGTCCCCAGATAATGCAGATCCCTTCTCCCTTTCTAGATATTTTTGAACTCCTTATTCAAATACTTTCTTCTTCATAAAGCTTTCCAGAACCTGAAAGACTCACTCAGCTCTCTGGAACGCCTACTGTATGGGGTCTGAATAATTAATCTATCAATTAATCACTTATTATGTGAAATTTTTTCAGCAAGTCTCTTGTATTATTTAAATCATAGGTTATTATTTATCACACATCTGTGTACTTAATCAAATGGTGCCTTCCTCAGTGATAGCTACTATGTCTTATTCATCTCCTATGTCCCAGAGCTAAGCATCACACTTTGTGCAGAACTCAATAAATACATGTGATTTGATTTGAAATGCTTAGTTAGAGCACTATAAAAAACTACACCATCCCACATTCTGAGGAACCATTAAGATTTAAAGAGCCCATTAAGGACTAATCCAATAACTGAGGGGAGAGTAAATTGCTTACTTTTAGGCAGATACACTAACTTTCTAGGCCACTTAGGTTCTATTTAAGCCATTTACTAAGAGTAAATTACCGAATGGATCCAGGTAGCTCAGAAAGGTTAATACCTGTTACTTCCTCCCAAGAGATGAGTTATGTCTCCCTTCCCTCCTCTGAGCAACCCAGCCAAGCCCGCCTATTGCTTATGGTCCACTGAGAACTATGTTTAAGCAGGGTGACTCTTTGGGCTGAGCTTCTGCAGCTGAAGAAAGCAGGCCTGCACGCCTGCAGCACTACTGACTCGCCACAGCACTAAGGTCATTTTCCTTTCTTCCTACCTCATATTCCAAATCGCTCATATGCCACACGAGAGGGAAAGAAAAGGAATTCATTCAGTTCTGTTCACTGGCAGTCAGCGCTGCAGTGGCACTGAGCCTCAGGGGTGCAAAGTCAGACATGGAAACCCGGCGGCCGCTCGGTGGAGCTGCCCTTCTGCTAGTGCGGGTGACGGGGTCCACGAGAGGCTCCTGTGGCAGGCTCTTGTGCAACATGTGCAAAGAACTGGACGTGGCACCCAATTGTAGCGAGAAGGCAGCAGCGTTTACTAAGGCAGTAGTACTCTTGGAGTGAGCAGGGTCAGGCTTGCCAAAAGAAAATGGCGTGAGCTGGGTGCCTCCCATTGGGTCTTCCACAGAGTGACTGAGACCCTGATTGGCAGGGTACTGAGTCACGACAGCTGTGTCTGCTGCGCATGTCCTTTCCCATAACTCCCCCCGTCATAACTGGATGCATGAGACACAGTTCACGTGCATGAGCCTTCCAAGGGCTCAGGTGGAGAAGTGTTATTGCAGGCCTCTGGTACACGTGCATCCGGATGTGGAATTTTGGAATGATCCGGGGCAGGCTCAGGGGGCTTTGCTTTTCTTATCTCTGTCTCCAGGGGGTGAGGTTTAGGACAAGGGTCGGGGGTTGGCCCTGGGGCGTTGCCCAGGTTCAGGTGAGTGGGGAGGGGTACAGCCTCCAGTGGCACTGTCTATATTAATTCTAATTGAGAGTAAAGCGGCAGGGAGAGAATTGGAGTAAGAAACACGTGAGCAATGAGGACCAGACTCAGTGGATACTGCAATGGTGATCTTTGCAAGTGTTCTGGGAGACAGAGGAGGAGCGAGGAGCGCTGGGCTCCGGGAGAAGTGAGAGCAGCGGACGTGTGAGCTTCAGGAAGTGTCCGGAGGCCTCTGCGGAAGACAAGGGGAGAAGAGGACAAGATTCCCAACAGGTGGGGACACGGAACAACACAGTACACCTGGAAAGGGCGCGTAGGGGCTGTGGAGATACTTTGACCCAAGCCCCTAATTTCAGAGAGCAACAAAAAAGAGAAAATTCCAAAAGTGTAAGTGACACATAGTCCCACGACTGGAAACAGAGAAACAGACCCTGAATCTGCCTCTGTCTGATCTATGTCAAAGCTAGTGCTTCCCTGCCTTGATAAAACTCGTACGGGACAGAAGTCCAGTGTGCACCGGAGGCTTGCGAAGGGGGCGCTGCTCCACTGGAAACTCCCCACCAGCCGTCTGCGGTTTTTCACTCACTCGCTCACTCATCGAGTCTTTATTGGCACCAACTGCCTGCCGGGTGCTCCACTAAAAGACAGGAAATGGACACTGCTGTCGTGATCAACACAGAACAGACCACAGCCTCAGGAGCTAACAAAGGAGTGAAGGGTTTGAGCAAGCCATCCGGCAGGAAGCCTGAGGTGTCTGTCGGGTCGGCGGTAGAGTGCCGTGGGAACACAGGTCCCGGGGGAGCTTTGCCACAGATTTCTCCACAGGTGAAAACCTGCAGGATCAGGTGTTCCAAAGAGAGGTAGTGGCCCTCGTAAAGGCCCAAAGGGAACAGACGTGCAAAGCAAAGAGCACATTGTGCATAGACCCCAAATTTCAGAATGGTGGGCTGCCTTCCTCCCCCAGCCCTTAGCCACGCCCACGTGCCCCTGAAATCACAAACGGCATCTCACTGCCTCCCTCCCTTTGTTCTCAAAGTTCGGTTCCTCAGCACTGGGGGTTTCTCCTGGTTAGAGCTGTGCATGCTGGTTGATTGTGTCCTTTTCCACAGAGCCTCAAGACCCTCGAGGTCAAGTGCAAGATGCTGGATGTTTGTGGGTCTAAAAGGCTCCCAGGTGGTCTTCCCTAGAGCATGTGGGTGTTGACACATGCATATTATGTTGGATTGGAAAATGATCCCTAAATATTCAAGTCTAATCCTCAGAACCTGCAAATGTTCCCTTTTGGGCAAAAGGGCTCTTTACAGGTGTGATTCAAGAAAGGACCATGAAATAGGAGATTATCTTAATTATCCAGGCAGGCCCTAAATAGAATCCCAAGTACCCCATATAGGAGAGAAAGTAGAGAGACGTGGCTACAGACAGAAAAGGAGAAGGTCATGTGGTCACGGGACTAGAGGCTACAAAGAGGTAGCCATGAGCCGCGGAATGCCAGTGGCCACCAGAAGCTGAAAGAGGAGAGGACAGGTTCTCCCCCGACACACCAAAGGGAGCAGGGCCTGGTCAACACCTCGGCTTCGGGACAGTGACCACTGGGCCTGGACTTTGCCCTCAAGGGCTATGAGAATACATTTCTGTTGCTTAAAACTAACACCGTGGTGGTGATGTGCTCAGCACCCACCAGGAACTAATTCAACACTGATAATGCAGCTCCTCCTCACTGGAGGAAACTTTCAGGATGTTTTTCTGGATTAATTCCTTTTGTTACAGCTCTAAAAATGGAGTCACGGATCAAAACATATGACCCTCTCTTTAAGCTTAATGAAGTTTACTAAATTAATTTCAAAAAACAACATTCATAAACAGCAATCAATGGTGTAAGAAAGGCTGTATTCGCCATACCCTCTGCATCACTACCCATTTCTGTTAGCTTGAGTGTGTGCTGTTTGATATGCAGAAATGGTTCTTCAATCTTGCTTTAATTTACATTTCTTTGGTCGCTAATCACGATAAATATTTTGCAGTGCTTGTTTATCAGTTTTACTTCTTTTGTGTATGTGCACAGTTTAGAGAGATTGGTATGCATTTTTCCTAAAGATACTACACTTTTTTTCTTAAACGTATAAAAATACTTTATCTTACTCTATTGTTTGCCAGTTTACTTAGGGTAGCTTCAGATTTCTGTTCTTTCTTAAAAGGGGTGGTGCAAAACTTTTGTCTACAAGTGTTGATCTTTTCCTAGATGCTCGTTTCTTTTGCTTCTAAACTTAAGAATTTCCCCTTCTCCTGGAAGAAAGCCATAAAAAGTAAATTCTATTTTTTCTTAGATTATCTGTCATGCACTTTATATTTTACTTTCTGCCTGAAATATACTTGAAGAATGAGATAGATTAAATAATCAATTTTCTCCCCTGCTTTATCATGCCCTTCTATGAGGTATTAAATTCTCACATATTATGGCATCTGTTTCTGGTCTATATCTTATGCTTCTATGATCCGATTCTATACTATTATATTAATATCTAGTATCATATGAGTTTTCAATACTATACTTTAAAGTTTATTTAAAACATGGTAGGCCTCATTACCATGAATATGACTTCTTTTTTAAAGTATTTCTTTGCTTTTCTAATCTTTCACAATTTTGCAAAAGTTGTCTTAAAAGAGTTTATATTCTTTTAAGTGACAGACCCAAGATAAGTGCTTATAAACAGTAGCTATTATTAATGTTGTAACAAGTAACTTTTATAAACACATTTTTAGTCTATTTGATTTCTGTGCTAGGTAGAGTAATTTTTCACTTTCCAATGAAGAAAGAACAAATTATCAGCATATTAGCCACCCTTTTTTTCGTGGATGAAATTATTGTAGCAACCACTCTACATATGTGCATGCACACACACTTGCTTTAGTACCTGTTCTAATGGAATTTTAACTACCTGAGTAAGAGAATGTCTCTTCTCACCAGCCATTTTGGTTTTTCTTGTTTAGCATAGAACTCTCCTGCCCATCTTCAGGCCTGCTGAGCTGTGCCTGCCTGGCACACCCTAAAGCCACAGGCAGTCAGTCCTGAGCTGACGGTGAGCTTCAGCAGGCGTGGTTCCCACCACTCCCTTCGACACAGCAGTGAGCATCTTGCTGGCCTCCTGAGACAAAACCCGGGGCACTGCTTATTAGAATGAGCTGATCGGACCCCTCCCTTCCACTGTTGGCACGCGTGGACAAAGCCAGGCTTGAGGGCTCACACGCCCTGTGGTTCAATTTTACTCTCCCCACACTGACTTGTGTCTTTAATGGGCTCAGGGCTGGAGATACGCTAATACATTAAGACCTTGACCCTCTGCGTGGTGTTGGTCCCTCCCGTCAGCTTCTCTGTCTGCCTTGTGAACACAGCTGACGCCTCCCAGGTGACAGCCCTGCAGGACGAAATCCTGACAGCCCACGACAGAGACGCCCGCGGAGAAGACGGCGCTTCCGCTGTGCTCTCCTGAGTAGGCAGGCATTTTTTAGTATGGAAAAAGGAAAGAAGGTGTCTCGGGGAAATGGAACATGAGTACGCGGGAGGACACGGGAAAGACTACTCCAGCGAAGGTGCGGGATTTCACTGACACACAAATGTGGAAAAGCTAAGAGGAAGACGCGGGCAGGGGAGGGAAGCCTTGAGGATAAAGTTGAGTAAGAGTGTAAAACTCCTACAGTGTCGTCAATGAGCACCATATTAAGTTCTTTGGTTGTTGTTGTTTTTGTTTAATTGGTTTTATTCAGTTTTGTTTTGTTTGATTTTTACTATGTGTGATGTTATGAATAGCTATTTTGAAGAAAACGTGACATTATAGTAACCGTTGTTCATTTCCTATTATCTGGTTTTGAAGTCCTATAATGCTTTCATTCTTTTGTTCTGATTGGTTTTATACTATTTTGTTTCATTGGATTGTATCCTGTGTGAAAGTACAGAAACAAGACATTATGGTAGCCACTGATGATTTCCTGTGATCTTACTGTGAAGTCCTGTGTTGCTTGCATTGTTCTGTTCTGATTTGCTTTGTTCTGTTTTGTTTTATTCTCTTTAAAATATATTTATTTTATTTTTTTAATTTTTTAAATTTTATTTTAAAGATAGTAAAATCCAACAAAACGTAGCAGAACAAAGTCAATCAAAACAAAGCAGTAGAACTGGTACAGAACTTCAAAGAAAGATACTAGGAAAACAACAGCAACTATAGTATATCTCTTTGTCTTCACAATAGTTGACCATTCCATCAGGTATAGTAAAATCAAACCAAAAACAAAACAGAATAAAACCAATCAAAACAGAATATGAAATAAAGCTAAAACAAATTAATCAGAATAAAGCAAAACATTGAGAACCATATTGAGCCTCAAAGATAAGACAGAAAGAAATCCCCCATGTTTGCTACATTGCATACTATCATCCTCCAAAGACGCTCAGACTGCCAGACCCAGGCCTGCAAAATCAACCAAACAATACAAGCATTTAGTTGCTTTATATACCTTATTTGTTATCAACTTAGCCAGCCCTCCAAACCAGCAGGCTGCTTATGGGGGTGGGGGGTGTCCTTGATTCTCAGTCAGTGCGCCGGTAGGTGCATGCGAGGCACAGATCTTCCTCTTCCTGGAGTCCACACCAGTTGTGCCACTCACCAGGAAGGCAGGCTAGTTGTCTTCTGGTTGGAATCTTCCTGATCCAATGTGGCAGGTTCTTGGGAGGCACCCACCATATTAAGCTCTTAAGTGACTGTGTGGGTTGGCCCATTTTTTTCTGGCTCAACCTAGCAATGACTTCACTAAAATCATTTTTATCAAAACCACAGTCTCCATATCAACAGATGAATGATAAAGAAAATGTGATATTTACACACAATGGAGCACTACTTTGCCATTAAGCAGGATAAACTTCAGTTATTTGTAGGAAAATGGATGTGTCTTGAGACTATAGTGTTAAGTGAAATAAATCAGACACACAAGTTTAAGTATAATGTGATTCTCTTCTATGAGAAACCCAAAGTATCGATACATTAAAGAGCAAAACAAAAGATCGATAATAGAAGATAGGGAGATAGAATTTTTGCAAAAGGAAAGGAGACCAAGAAATGGAAGGGGGAGAGGAAAGAGTAATAAAAAAAATAAAACTAATTAGGATGTGTTCCATACCCATAAAAACTCCCCAGGTGAATTATCACTGTGTACTGTAAACACAGACTAACACAAATGAAATAAATGAAATGATGCTCCTGGGTGCACAGAAGGCTGACCTGAGGATCAACACCTGAGGCAGCATTACTGGCTGGGAGACGGTGGTCACACGGCAAGAAATGACACAGATCTGACAGGAGGAACTGGCCACCATATATTGCTTTACAGAATGATGTGCAACTCAGAAAGGAGAGATATCTGTGACTGATGATTGGAGAGGACAGTAAGGAATCCAGGACCATTTCACTCTCCTTGATAATGATCGTGAGTGATACGCCCACTGGTTTGTTCTTATACTATCCGTGCTGTTTGTCCTCATGTAGGAGCATGCTCCTACCCATTACAAACAAAGCTTACGGCCAGTAGCATGCCACACTGTCCTGGCAGCAGCCTCATACCTCACACCCACCGTGTTTCTTGGTTGTATCAAGAGGGTATGTTGACGGACTGACCAACACCACCTAAGTCTGCATGAGTGCATAGTACAGTGTTTGCACAAGATTGCCTAACCATGCATT
This sequence comes from Dasyprocta punctata, assembly GCA_004363535.1. Taxonomy (NCBI): domain Eukaryota; kingdom Metazoa; phylum Chordata; class Mammalia; order Rodentia; family Dasyproctidae; genus Dasyprocta; species Dasyprocta punctata. The sequence goes on from RJWM01028752.1 coordinate 22,484, forward strand.
TCCTAGAATGCATTCTGCTTGTTAAGGGATGCATGACTGTACCTGATTTGTTACCATCAATCAACATTATAAGACATTCATAAAATTTAACAAGCACTGAATTGGTGAAGATTGTGACCTGAGCAGGATTCCTGAAGCCCACTATGACGATAGTCCCTGGAAGGACACCAGTGGTGGCGAAACACATTTGCAGGCTCCCCACGCAGCTCTGCTTGGGATCTTTCCGAAGGTACATAAATTCTAAATGAAGAAGTGCATGACACTGATCAGCCTGTTCCAATGCAGCTGCCACCGCCTTCAGTCCCCCAGAAGCATTTTTGTCAAGTCACCAACAGTCACTGTGTTACAAGTTCACTGAGGACCTCCCTGTCCTTGTCTTACATGACCTCTCTTCACTTCTCACCAAGAACACATGCTTCTGCGCGGCACTGGCTCAGCTTTCTTCTGCCCCGGCCACTTTATTTCAGTTGCTCTTGCTGGCTCCTTTTTCTGTACCTGACCTGTCTTTCTCCAGTGCTGAGTCCCCGAGCCTGAACTGCACATTTTCCCCAAGTCGCCCCTGTGACTTCAAGTACTTTCTATTTTTTATGGCATCCAAGTTTGTTTCTCAACTTGTGTGTCTAACTGTTTGCTGACGGCTCCATTTGGGTTTCACACATCCAAGACAAACCATTTGCTTCCTCCAAGTCCCCACCTTCCAAAGCCAGGGTTTCCTGGTGTTCTCACGGAAAGGGCACCAAGTTAGGCAAGGCAGAAATGGGTTTGCCAGCTCTAATCTTTTCCTTCCTGACATCCACGATTGTCCTGCATTTGGCCCATCAGTGTCTTCCATTGCTGTCTCCCTGCACTGCTGCTACCCAAGTCAGAGCCACCATCATTTCCCGTCTCCACTAATCCACTCAGTGTCCAGGCGGTCCTCGTCTACAGTGTCCCTCTTCACCCAACAGACTCTCCATCCCGTGCAGACGGATGCAGTAAAAATGCTCCTTCCTGTCCGCAAGACAAGAAGAGGCCTCCCCCAGAACCCAACCATGCCCCACAGCCCGGCCTTGGACTTCCAGCCTCCAAAACACTAAGAAATAAACGTCTGTTGTTCAGACCACTAAGTAGAAGGCGATATAGTGATTTCTGTACCTCCCTGTGTTAAAGAAAAAAGACCTTTACTTCCCCCAGCACTGTGAATATAACCAGCTCTGTGAGGCCCTGTGGACCTCACCTCGGCCTTTTCTCTCTGCTCAGCCAGCCCCTGCACCCCGCGCTCCTACTCCTAGACGCAGCCGGCCCCCTCTCCGTCTTCCAGGAACACTCACTTCTTCGCTCCATGCCAGGCTGCTTCCTGTCTTCTCTTTGGGTGGTAATTCTTACTTCCTTAGCAAGCTATTCCCTGGTCCCTGATCAAAAGAAGCCTCTCGCTTATACACCCCTCGTTCTTTTTCACAAAACCATCTTTACTTACTTGTAGCACTGATTGAAACTATTCTGTTCATGTTATCGTTAACTTATTTATTCTCCGTCTCCTCCATGAGAAGGTAACTCCACAAGGACAGATCCGTGTCCGACTTTCCATTGCCAAATTTCCAGGGCCACGCTCAGGGGCTGGCGCATGGAGGCACTGAGTAGAAAATCCCCGGATGAGGGGGTGAGGGAGCAGGAGGACACAGAAAGGAGGAGAAGGAAAGGGAAGCGCAAGGAGGGAAGAGAGGAGGAGGAAGCAGCAGAGCAAGGAAGAGAGAAAGGAGAGATAGATTGGAGGCAACCAGAGACTGAGGGCTGGTTTTCAGGAAAACTCCAGAACATTCTACAAGGAGGGCCGGTCAACCGTTGTTATGCTTCAGAGACCTTCTCCAGGCATTGGGGATTTGCCTTGTGACACCAACATGCATCCAACTGAGAGAACTTGAGCTGGTAATTAAGGCTGGCAATCAGGGTTTCTTGGCTCTTGTGGATTTAATAACCCTTCATTTGCAGTGCTTGTACCAGGAAGACTGCCTCTTTGAAAAAATTCAAAAACATGAAAATATAACTAATAAACAAGCACCCTATGTTTGATTAAATAGAGGCAGAAGGAAAACCTGAAGAAATACACAAACAATTCAGGATGTCTTAATAAAACAACAAGGAAAACAGAGGCTAGCACAGAGTCGAGGGTGTCGGAGGCCCTGGAGCCTTCTCGCTCTGGGCCAACCTCTACCCGGGCTCTCGAATCCACTCTGTGCTGGTACCTGCTTCAAAGATGATTTCGTGCCGCGGTCCAGCCGGGCTAGGTCCACAGAGTCCCCGAAGGTGGGCTGAGCGTCGGCGTGTGGAGAACAGACACACAAACAGCTCAGAGACTGTGTGAATCTGCTTCGTTTATTGTAAGCCCAAACAAGGTGTTATATACCCCCTTTTTGGCCAGGGTCGGAAGTTTAGATAAAAAAAAGAAAAGCAACGGATGTCTCTACAATAACATGGTTTCTATAGTTATAAGATTAGTTAGCATAGTCATAAAATTTATACCTAGTTAAAAGCCTAGAAGTGTGTTTGTACTATTAACAAGTACTCTCTAATGGTGTCCTTACCTAAAAGCCTATAAAACATAAGAGTATACCTAGCCCTAAATTAACCCCCTTATCTCCCCATTATGTTCCTGCAGTTGTAAGAATGTGTTATCCATCTCATCTCTATAGCAATACATTAGCATCTCTGTAGGGAGGCTCCCAGACAGCCCCAGCCAACTGATCGTTATCATTACCTTTAAGGGCTCCCAAACTTTTGGTCTGATCTTAATCTC
>RJWM01028753.1:0-25267 GCA_004363535.1 Dasyprocta punctata
GGCGTGGTGGCGCACGCCTTTAATCCCAGCACTCGGGAGGCTGAGGTAGGCGGAGCGTTGTGAGTTCGAGGCCGGCTTGGGCTACAACGCAAGCGCAAGGCCGGCCTGAGCTACACCGTGCGACCCTGCCTCAAAAAACCAGGGCCGGGAGTTTGGCTCAGCGGCTTACGCGTCTGTCAGGCAGGCACGAGGTTGTGAGCTCAATCCCTGGTGCCACCAAAAAAAAAAAAAAAAAGAAAAAGAAACAGGGTTTCTCTGTGTAGTTCAGACTGACATGGAATTCACTACGCAGCCCAGACTGGCCTCAAACTCACAGCAATCCTCCTGCCTCAGCTTCCAGAGTCTGACATGATAGATGTGTACCACCACACCCACCTAAACTATATTTTTTCCTTCTACAGTAGAATCTTACAGAATTTACTAAAATATTTTCACGTTTAAAAACAAAATGGAATCCCAGCACTCGGGAGACTGAGGTAGAAGGAGCGTTGTGAGTTCGAGGCCCGCTTGGACTACAACACGAGTGCAAGGCTGGCCTGAGCTACACAGTGCAACCCTGCCTCAAAAAACCAAGGCCAGGGTTTTGGCTCAGTGACTTAAGCGCCTGTCTGACAGGCGTGAGGTTGTGAGTTCAAACCTCAGTGCCGCAAAAAAAAAGAAAAAAAATGGGTTTGATTATGAACCACTGACCATCAAGCAACCGTCCATCTCTCCTCCCTCAATTTTCTTCCTTTCCCTCCCCCTGGTCCCAATCCTCTCTTGTCATTGGATCCTTCCCCTCTAGAGGTAAATATGTATTCAATTTAAATAAAATTATTAATTTATACAGGTATGTGATACTGACTTTTCATTTTACAATGTTGTGTAAGTATGTACACACATAAAATAAATTTCTTTCTTTCCTTTTTTTTTTTTGTTTTTTGAGACAGGATCTCACTATGTTGCCCAGGCTGACCTTGAACTCATCTCAACCCTCCTGCCTCACCCTCCCAAGTCCTGGGATTACAGATATGTGTCACCATGTCTGGCTGGTTTAAAATTAACTTCTTACACATAACATTAAAATCAAAACAACTATAGAACCAGTAATTCAGATTAATTAATGTGGACAGATTTTTTTGAGAAATTAAATCAACATGTACAGTGTCAAAATGATACTGACTGTGGCTGGGAGGGGCAGTGCATACCTATAATCACAGCACTTGGGAGGCTGAGGCAGAAGGATGACCACAAAGTTGAGGCCAGCCTGGATTACACAGCGTGTTCAAGGCCAGCCTGAACTACATAGCAAGATCCTGTGTCAAAAAAAAAAAAAAAAAAAGTGTGGACATTAACACTACTTGGCAATTCTGTGCTTAATCACTTTTTTGAGGCCTGGGGATGTAACTTGGTGGCACAGCACCTGCCTGCCAAGCACAAGGTCCTGAGTTCAATTCCCAGTACCAAAAAGAAAAAAAAAGAATCACATTTTATTGTAAAAACTATAGAATGTGTGTCTTAGTTACTTTGCACTCATTGCCAAGACAATACCTGATGCCCAAAATTAGGGAAGGAAAGGTTTATTTCTTACAATTTCTCAGGAATTTCACTCTATACTTAGTTGGCTCCAAGGCAACATGGCGTGGCAGGGCTGCCACTCATAGCAGCTGCCAAATAGCAAGGCATGCTGGCGAGCAAGAGAGGGGGCAGAAGAGCAATAGAGGGGAAGACCTACCTCCCTCACACTGTATCTCAGCTCCACCCCTGGGCGGGTGCAGCACTCACATCACCAATCCCAGCACTAGACAACAAACCAATCACAAGCGTGCAGCACTCACATCACCAATCCCAGCGCTAGACAACAAACCAATCACAAGCACCAGACTCAGCCCCATCAAAAGTGTGTAAGGACTTGGGGGTACATAGTATCACCCAATACAATGTGCTTATGATATTTTTCTGTATCATCAATGAATGTCAATTTAAGTGAACGTTCTATTTTAAATGAAATTGAGGAAAGCAAAAAAGGCCTGGAAAATGAGTGCCCCAATTTTCTATTTGGAATCTTCACCTCTTCATATCAGCTTTTCACATTTTCTACACATTTTTAGTATAGAAACTTATTGTAAAAATACACTTAATCTCCATATTTTTGTTTTGTGTCTCTTTAATCTTTATCTCCAATTGGGGGGAAATATTGTTCAAAACAGCAAAGCTAAAATTGTAGACTTCAGTTCTATGTTAATTTTAACTGCATAAACACTTTAAATACCAAAAGTAAATACCATTTTTCCCTTTAAAAAAAAAAAAAGCCAGGCGTGGTGGCGCACGCCTTTAATCCCTGTACTCTGGAGGCTGAGGCAAGAGAATTGTTTTGTAGCCCAAGACCAGCCTGGGCTACAAAGTGAGTTCAAGGCCAGCCTGAACTGCATAGTGAGATCCTGTCTCAAAAAAAGTAGGGCTGGGAATTTAGCTCAGTGGTGTAAGCCACCTGCCTTGCAGGCTCGAGGTTGTGAGTTCAGTCAAAAAGAGGATTTACTCTCTCTAAGGCAGAATCACAAGTTAGTATGAGGTTCATTACCTGGAGTCCCCTACCCCTGAAAAGAGCGGAGATTCAGATAAGTTAGTTTTTCATCAGAAACTGAATCGCCTACTTCAGCTGTACTTTAAGATGAGATATCTCAAAGTGTATTTATAGAAATTGAGCTCTGATAATGAAATATTGATCAGGTATTTACTTAGAAAGAATTCAGGGACTTTTTAAATGGCAATACCCTAAATTGATATATTGTATAGACAACACATAGTATATATTCCAATTTGTTTGGGTAGTGGTGTAACCTAGTTACCAATTGAGAGTTAAGAGAGAATTGATGTAAAGAATTTAGACCAATAAGCTCCAGTGTTCACTGTTGTTTTCATGTGAGTTTACTAAAATGCTTAACAGTAACAGCCAGGCATGGTGGGGAAAGCCTATAATCCCAGCACTCAGGAGGCTGAGGCAGGAGAATCACTGAGTTTGAGGCCAGCCTGGGCTACAAAGTGAGACCCTGTCTCAAAGCAGAACAGTACAGAACAAAACAGAACAGAAGAGCACAGAATGATAAAATAAAATGAAAAATAAAATCTAAAAATTAATTTAGATTCAACTTACAGAAAATATTAACATTTCTGTACATTGCTAAACAAATAACCAAATAATCATGTAGAGTAAAAAAGGCAAATAATAAATGTGACATGATGTTAATATTGTTAATGTATAAATAGCTGTTAGAAAAGGCTCCGTGAGAGAAAATGCTCAACCCCGTGAGGAAAAAATATGACCTCTTCTCCCAAAAACCACAAATGGACTGTTTATTTTTGTTTTAAGGTTTTGTTTTGTTTTGTTTCTGTTTTTGTTGAGACAGGGTCTTGCTATGTAATTCAAACTGGTTTTAAACTCAATATGTAGCCCAGGCCGGCCTTGGCCTCATGGTGATCCTTCTGCCTTAACCTCCTGAGTGCTGGGATCACAGGCATGCAACCATCATACCTGTCTAGGCTGTTTATTTTGAAGATGAAATAAAAATAGCCATTAATTATTTAGAAAGTACTGAGCTCCATTTGTAATCAAATGAAAATTTAAGAAGTAAACATTTTATTGAGTCTTTAGTTGTAATATCATAATCTCTACTAATGTGCTTCTTTGTTTCTCAAGGTTGGAATACCCACCAAGGCTTGCTTTATTGCTGGAATCTTTTCACTGTTGACTATACCTATATCACTGTGGGGAATCCTACAACACCTCGGGTATTACATACAACCTGAACTACAAAAAGCAACCGTAAGGTCTATCTTCTATTTTGATTTTACTAATGTTGTGTTGGCTTCTACCATAAATATAAAACATTTTAAATTTATTTGTTGTTTTCTGAACAGAATTCTTTTGATGGTACCCATATATAGTTTAGACAGTGTAAGTATGGTTCACGTGTTTCATTTTATTTCATTAGCTAAGAATTTGGTTTTTCTTTTTTGGGGTGGGGGGTTTGAGACAGGGTTTTACTATATAGTTCAGTCTGGACTTGAACTCACTATGTAGCCCAGACTGTCCTCAAACTCAGGGTGATCCTCCTGCCTCAACCATCCTCGTTGCTGAGATTATAGGCTTGCACCACCACCATGCCCTACTCGTAATGTTTTAAGTTACAGTCATATTTTAGTATCTGCAGAGGGTTGGTTCCAAGACCCCCCAGAGATACCAAATGTGCTAATGCTTAACTTCTACGTACAAACTAGGTAGCGTTAGCATGTGACCTACATATAGCCTCCCATATACATTCAGTGCTCTCTGTACCTTCAGTCCTTTCTAGATGACCTGTAATACCTACCACACCTGACCCATAGCACCTGTAAATGCCATGTAAATACTAGCCATGCTTTATTGTTGAGGGAATAATTACCCCCCCAATATGTTCATGTTTAGTAGACGGAAAGTTTTCATTTCTACATTGCAAATATTTTTGATCTAGGTTTGGTTGAATCCACAGATACAGATGGTTGACTGCACATTATAACCATTTTTATTCACAAAATCTTTCCTTTGAACAAAAAAACAATTTTTATAGTCGGGCATGGTGGCTCACGCCTATAATCCCAGCACTCAGGAGGCTGAGGCAGGAGGATCGTTTCAAGTTCAAGACCAGCCTGGGTTACAAAGTGAGCTAAAAGCAAGCCCGAACTGCATTGAAAGACCCTGTCTCAAAAAACCACACACAAAAAAAGAAATTTTTAATTGCCCAGGAGATATGGCTACTGCTCTATTTTTATTAGATATCAAGAAAATTCTTGTATCATCATTTTCTATGATCATATCAAGAAAAATTTCTGCTTTCATTTGGGAACTCAGTTTAGCTTATCTCATGTTCATGATTTATCCCAAATAAACACTTAGCTTTTTATTTATCTATGTGTAAGATGTTTATTGGTTTTAAAAATTAGTCTCTTCAATATATGTATATGTGTATGTACATATATATGTATATAAAAAAACTAAGATAGTTATACTACTGGTTTCTCTGAGTCACTGTAAAGAAAGATTTGTGCAGGTATTGTTCAGACAATCGAATGCAGATGTCTTGTGCTCTGGGTGAATGGTTTGGGGATGACAATATGCAATGTATGCGCCATTGTTGCTTCCTGATTGACATGTTTTGAAATTTTGTTTTAGTTTTCTTTTTTTTTTCTCCTTGAAATAAAATGGATTTAAAAATAAATAAATAAATAAATAATTAGTGTCTTAGGGCTGGGGATGTAGCTCAGTGGTAAAGCATGTGCAAGGCCCTACATCTGATGCCCAGCATCACACACACACACACACACACTTCACAGATTATCTGGTAGCCATTATAATGATAAATTATAGAGCATTTATTTGTAAGTATGTAACAAGACATCTCAAGTAACTTATTTTGAGTACTATGAATCGGAGTGGTAATTTTTATCTAAGCTTCAACTATTTTTAACTTTCTGTGCTTTTTTGTAGTGGGTAGCTTTGAAATATCCCAGGATTGCAATATATGTGGACACCTGCAGAGAATGCTATGAAGCTTATGTCATTTGCAACTTTGATATTCCTTACCAATTATCTAATCAATATCCAAATCCTTGGAGCCAAAGATCCACAGAAACATTTCCCTCCTTTATGTTGCTGTCCAATGGGTTATGGAGAGTAAGTATGTTTGGTTTTCATTCTTTTCTGGTTTAGTTTTATTTAATCAATTGTTTATTACCATTTGATTCTCTGCAAGGCAGAGCAGGGCAAAAGGAAGGAGACTCAGTCCCAACCCTGATGTAGTTCATAGTCACATTTGGTTTTGTTGTTGTTTGTTTGTTTGCTTGTAGTCTTTTTTGTTTTTTGGGTTTTTTGGGGGTGGGGGTTGGTACTGAGGAGCGAACTCACAATCTCATGCCTGCCCTGCGGGCACTTACGCCACTGAGCTAAATCCCTGGTCCTATTTTTTGAGACAGGGTCTTACTATGCAGTTCAGGCTGGCCTGGAACTCACTTTGTAGCCCAGGCTGGTTTTGAATTCACAACAATCCTCCTGCCTCAGCCTCCTGAGTGCTGGGATTACAGACGTGCACCACCATGCCCAGCTCATAGTCACATTTGAAGACTAATAAAACACAGTTTGATAATCCACATGTTAGGGTTTTTTACATTGTTCATCCAAATATAAAAGTTCAAGGAGAAAACCTTAAAAATCATTTAACCAACACACTTGTACATCTGAGAATCAAGTTCTGCGTATGTTACACAAAATCACAGATTAGTTAAAAGACTTGGGGAGAAGATAATCTATGTGGAGAAACAGCTGACAGGCAGCAGGAATGACAAGTGGCAGTGTTTGTTCTGGTAACATATTTAGTTTGCCCTATTATTATAGACAACTAAGATAAAACTATATAGTTACAGAGATACTGGCCTCTCAAGGAAGTCAGAACAAAAATAAAGACATCAGCACTGTGGCTGGAGGCTCATCTGCTGATGAGGTCCGAGATAGAGATGCAATGGCCAGGCCTACCTGGCTCCCTAAGGGATAAGCAGCAACTTGGAATTATATTGTAATTAGCACACTTGGTCCGGTAAGTCTAGTTAGGCGTCAGTCGCCCAGGTGGATGACCAGAGAATCCGGACCCATCCCATCCCAAAAATGCCTGCCTTCCTTCCATGCACTCCTGCTACATGACCCGCTCCCCTACTGGACCAATGTTAGCTAAGCAGCTATACTTGTAATCCTATAGGTTGATTATTATGTGGCCCATGTTATGCCTACATTATGATTTCGCTACATAAATTACCCCTAACGAAGGGCCTCCTTGGCAACCCACTTTCGCGTTCCCTCCTGTTTTTCAGAACCCATCTATCAACAAACTTTCCTACTCTTAACCTTTGTTGTCCCTTGAAATGTTTTCTTCACTATTCAGGGGAAACAAACAACATATCAGACAACTAGCAGGTTGGGAGTTATATTTCTCCTATATCACTGTTACATTTTCATGTAGATATTAAAGGAAAATAAAGCCTGTCATTTAGACCTTTTATTTTGAAGTGGAAATTGAGGTTAAGATTGCATTTATTGTACACAAGAAGCATTGGTTATGTTTCAGCAAGGAAATATTTGAAAATTTAGAAAGATTAATTTTGAAGCACTGGCCTAGGGATGTAGCTCAGTGATAACAGTGTCACCTAGCACACACAAGGCCCTGAGTTCAGTCCCCAGTGCCACCAAAAACCAAATGAACAAGACAAAGGAATCTTCAGAATACAGTGCCTCATTGGGACCCACTTTGGGCAAACTGACCACGTCTACATGAAATAGCCCCAGCCACACTCTGAGCTGAACTTTGCCAGAGGGCGCCCTGAATTAGGCCAGGTCATCAGACCCCAGGGAGCCCACTCACAGTCTGGTTGAGCCTTGAGGTGTGAGTTAGCTCAGGATGGGGGAGACCCTGTGATCCATTCTAAGAACTGAACACACAGTAGGAGAGACAAAGACGGCAGAACCATGCATATTTACTATCATACTGGTGGAGGCGAAGCTTGGAGACCCTTAGCAAGGTGGACCCTTCCATGAGCCCCCCTTGTAGGGGACCTGAGCAATTTTGCAGCACTATAAAAGTTACATTGGAAAGAAGATAACTCAATATGTGGGGGAATAAGTTAGGAAGTTATACAGCAGTGCCTCAGTTTACAAATTTAATTTCATGACTTGGGGAAAAGTGGCTGCATTTGTATTTGTGTGGGGAAGATGACCATGGTCGTGTTTGTCATCCAATGCAGTGTTTGTACACAGAAGCAAAATCTTGCTGAATGCTTTTGTCTGAGAACTGAATTGTTTGCAAACAGAAGCGTTCATGAACCGAGGTATTGCTGTAATAGTCCATTTGTGAAATGAGCTGAACAGAGAGATAGAAAGCAAGCAAGCAAAAAAGCAAGAAAGAAATTAAACAAAGAAAGAAAGAAAGAAAGAAAGAAAGGAAATGCAACTGAAGAACCACCAGAACTTGACCACTGCCAGATGGGGAACAGAGAAGCTACAAGCTAAGGAAGACGGAATGACGTGGAGGCGTAGCAGTCAATTCAGACATAAACGTGGGGGTGGCAGCGTTGCCTCACATGTGGCGCAGAACCATTTGTGTGACATTCTTCACATTGTTCTTGCACCCTTGAGATCATAAGGAATTACCTGGCTTTTTAAAAATAATAAGCCACTAATCTGTTTATTCAGGAAGAATGTATTGATCACCTCGTATATGCCATTGTAAAAAGACAGTGTGATACACAAGACAGACAGACCTCAGGAACTTGTTTAATTAGGAGGATCAGAAGTTAATGAAGACATAGTAGAAGACCCCAAAACTCCACTAAAAGACTTCTAGATTTAATAAGCAAATTCAAACCAGGCATGGTGGTACACGCCTTTAATCCCAGCACTGGGGTGGGGGGGGCTGAGGTAGGTGGAGCATTGTGAGTTCAAGGCCGACTTGGGCTACAACGCGAGCACAAGGCCGGCCTGAGCTACATAGTGCGACCCTGCCTCAAAAAACCAAGGCCGGGAGTTTGGCTCAGTGGCTTAAGCACCTGTCTGGCAAGCGTGAAGCTGTGAGTTCAATCCCCAGTGCCACAAAAAAATAAATAAATAAATAAATAAGCAAATTCAGTAATGTGGCTGCATACAAAATCAACACTCAAAGGTCAGTAGCATTCCTGTACACAAATAACAAACTCACTGAGCGAGAAATCAGGGAAACAGCACCTTTCACAATAGCATCCAAAAAAATGAAACACCTAGGAATCAACCTAACAAAGTGAGTATTTTGGGGCTCTCAATCTGAAGCAGCGGCAGAGCAGAGAAAATGACAGCGAGAAAGATAAGGAGGAGGCCTTTAATGCAGAAGGCGTGGGAGAGCTTTAGGGGCTAGGGAGGTATAGAAGCTCTCCACAAGAACAAAGAAGTGTAGTTACTTTTATCAACTTTGGCTGGGGTGAGGAGTTTGGGAGGTGGGCAAAATGACATATTAACAGCCGATTTGAAGGAGCACCTGCCTGTGTAAAACAGGAGACAGAAAGATTTACTGGGGACTGGGGGTGGAGGCTTGGGGGGTTGTGGAGTCTTGGGATTGGAGAGGGCTCAGTGCACGTGCAAAAAGGGAGCAGGAGGTTTATCTCTGGAATGAGAAGGAAAACATAGAGTTTACTTTTGGAGAACTAAGTTGTTTCTCTGGGTCCAGTACCAAGTTGGGGGGATGTCATGTTACAGATAGCTAAGCCCCAGGCTAGCAGAACTTGTCACAAAGGATGTAAAAGACCTCTATATTGAACACTACAGTACTCTGAAAAAGGAGACTGAAGAGAATATTAGAAAATGGAGAGATATCCCGTGCTCTTAGGTAGGAAGAACCACTATAGTGAAAATGGCCATACTTCCAAAACTTATACAGATTCTGTGCGATCCCAATCAAAATTCCGATAGCATAGCTCACAGAGTTAGAGAAAACAATCCTAAAATTCGTCTGGAACCAGAAGAGACCTAGAATAGCAAAGGCAATCTGGGGCAGTACAGGCAAGACAGGAGCATCACAAGCACTGACTTCAAATTATATTGTAAAGCTACTGTGATAAAAAACAGTGTGGTACTGGGGGAAAAAAAGCCAGACTTGAAGATCAATGGAACAGATTAGACGTTGCATAAACAACTCCAGACCCACTAAGCCTCCTTATCTTTGACAAAGAAGCCAAAAACATTCACTGGGAGAAAGATAGCCTCTTTAATCAGTGGAGCTGGAAAAACTGGCTCTACACATGCTGAAGATTGAAACTGGACCCCTATCTTTCACCATGCACTAAGCTAAAATCAGAATACATCAAAGAAAATGTTTGCCAGCTATACCTCAGACAAAGGATTACTATTGAGAACATATAAAGAACTCAAAGAAATCAGTCCTCCCAGATTTAAAGACCCAGTCCAAAAATGGGCATCTGAGATGAATAAACACTTCTCAGATGAAGAAATACAAACAGCAAATAAATATGTGAAAAAATGTTCAACACCACTAGTTGTTTGAGAGATGCAAATTGAAACAACACTGAGATTCCACCTCACCCTGAAAAGAATGGCTATTATCAAGAAATCAAGCAATAACAAATGCTGGAGGGGCTGTGGGCAAAATGGAACCGTTCTCCACTGTTGGCGGGAATGTAGACTGGTGCAATCAGTGTGGGGATTCCTGAAAAAACCAGGACTACAGGTCCCATTTGATCCAGCTATTCCCCTTCTGGGTATCTTCCCAAAAGAATTAAAAACATCAGCCGGGTGTGGTGGCGCACGCCTTTAATCTCAGCACTCGGGAGGCTGAGGTAGGAGGAGCGTTGTGAGTTTGAGGCCAGCATGGGCTATAATACGAGTGCAAAGCCAGCCTGAGCTACATAGTGCGACCCTGCCTCAAAAAGCCAGGGCTGGGAGTTTGGCTCAGTGGCTTAAGCACCTGTCTGGCAGGCACGAGGTTGTGAGTTCGATCCTCGGTGTTGAAAAAAAAAAAATATATATATATATATATAATGGGTTTTCTTGCCTTTGAAAAAACATTCAATGATTACCAAAATTATATGGCATGGGGGTCTTAGTACTAATAAAATTTCGTTCTGTTGAGGTTATTCATCACCCTTTAATTGATAACAGGTGTTCTATATGCTAATTAATCAGGCAGTGCTGTTCAGAATAATTCAGTGTAATGTTTTAGCTTTAAGATTCAGACACTATGACAAGTTGCAGTTGGTAAACAACAAAAGCAGTCAGCGTTTGCCGGGCGTGGTGGCGCACGCCTTTAATCCCAGCACTCCGGAGGCTGAGGTAGGCGGAGCGTTGTGAGTTCGAGGCCGGCTTGGGCTACAACGCGAGTGCAAGGCCGGCCTGAGCTACACAGTGCGACCCTGCCTCAAAAAAAAAAAAAAAAAAAAAAAAAAAACCAGGGCCGGGAGTTTGGCTCAGTGGCTTACGTGCCTGTCAGGCAGGCGCGAGGTTGTGAGCTCGATCCCCGGTGCCGCAAAAAAAAAAAAAAAAAAAAAAGCAGTCAGCGTTTTATACTCTGATTTCTGCAATGTAAGTGCTGAGCAGTTTTTTTTTTTTTTCCTGTGTGTGTTTATTTTACTGGAACATTTTAGAGACTCATAATGATAATATTCATCCAGATTTGTACCTGTATATAATCTTGCTTCTTTTTTTTCTCATTCCCCTCCCTTCAACCCTTCTTCCCTTCTTTGCTTATGAAAGCTTTGCATTTTTTCCTTTCTTTTTTTTCTTGTCCCTTCTTTCATTGCCCTCTCTCTTCCTTGTTCCCCTTCTCATTTGAACATTTTCTTCCTATTTTCCAATATCTATCATACATTTTGGTCCTTATTTACACTTTTAGTTTCTCATGCCAGAGGAAGATTGCAGTACTTAAATGTGTCTAATTTATTTCACTTAAGAGTATGGTTTCAAGGTGCATCCATGTAGGTAGAAATGTCTGAAGTTTTTCATTCTTCAGGGGATAGTGGCACTTTCTTGTATAAAAAAATCACATCTTTATCCATTCATCAGTTGATGGGCATTTGAGTTGTTTCCAAGATTTAGCTATTCCAAAATGTGCTGCTGTGAACATGGTTGCACATATACCACTACGGTATGATGTTTTTAATTTTTCTGGAAAGATGCCAAGAAGGGGAATAACTGGTTTGAACAGGACCACTAGTTCTAGTTTTTTGAGGAATCCCCACGCTAATTGCACCAGTCTACATTCCCGCCAACAATGGAGAATGGTTCCATTTTGCCCACAGCCCCTCCAGCATTTGTTATTGCTTGATTTCTTGATAATAGCCATTCTTTTCAGGGTGAGGTGGAATCTCAGTGTTGTTTCAATTTGCATCTCTCAAACAACTAGTGGTGTTGAACATTTTTTCACATATTTATTTGCTGTTTGTATTTCTTCATCTGAGAAGTGTGTATGCATCTCAGATGCCCATTTTTGGACTGGGTCTTTAAATCTGGGAGGACTGATTTCTTTGAGTTCTTTATATGTTCTCAATAGCAATCCTTTGTCTGAGGAACAGCAGAAAAAAATACACCCCCCCGAAAAATTTCCCACACTGTGGGTTGTCTCTTCAATCTGTTGATTTTTTTGGGTTTTTTTTGCTGTGTATATATATATTTTTTTTTAAACTGGGACTCAAACTCAGAACCTTGCACTTGCCAGACAGCCACTTGTGTTGCTGAACTAAATCCTTGACCCAAAAGTTTAAATTTTAAAAATTATTACTGTAAAAGATGAATTGCAGTTAATCCCCATTAAACTACTTTCACTTGCTTTCAACACACTTATAGCATTGTTACACTTTCTGAAGCAATACTAGAAGTCCTTTTCTTGTGAATGTTTTTAGACGCTGTCATGGTTTTTTGTCTGATTGTCCCCCAAATCCTCATGAATCATGGAGTGGGGGTTCAGAGGCAGCTGAATCTAGAGTTTGTGACTGATTCATGATCTAATGCTGGGATTAAGGGCGTGAGTGCTACATTTGCCCTAGGGCAGGTAGCCTGTATAAAACCTGAGGGACAGAAAGAGGCTTGCTCTCTCCTCCTCTCTTGTTGCTTTTGGTGTCTTCTGCCATCATAAATAGTTGCTCCTCTGTCATACACGTTGCCCTGGAGCCACCCAATTATGGACTGAAACCTCTACAAACTGTGAACTAAGTAAACCTTTCCTCCTTTAACTGTGGGTATCAGGTATTTTGTCTCATCAATGAGAAAAGTAACTAACACAGACATACTGTTTATGGCAGCTTCAATTTCCTGAATCAGTTCAGAATGTTTACCTTTCATGGTCATTTTGACTTTGGGGAAGAGCCAGAAGTTGCATGAAGCCTCTGATCTGCTGAGTAAGATGGATGAGAGCTCACTGTAACGTTTTATGAGCCGGTCTTTCAATTGGATGGTGATCAGCAGCATTTTGATCACACCTCAAAGTCAGGAAAAAGCACTTCCATAACTGCTGCAGAAAGTAGCAAGAATGATAGGTAAGCAGGTTTTTTGAAGTGAGGGTGTTAGGGTTTTTTGGTGCAATAGAGAAGCAAAAAGTTAAAAAAGAACATGTTTATTGAGAGAATGTAGGAAGGAGCACACAACCCATGGCATTTGGGCTATGCCCTTCAACTGGATATGAAGGGGTGGGGTGTATATGTGACCTCTGATCAGAAGTAGCTCTTGGGGCAGGCACTTATTACATGTGAGGAACTGATTGGAAGTTGCAGTGTGGGCCAAAAGGGAAGAAGGAGGAAGTGACCATCAGGGTAAGCATTCCTGCTTTGGCCTTCCACCATGTTAGACCATCACCATAATTGTACAATAATTTATACTAGGGCAAAACTCTTTCATCCCCATCTTAGTATTGTTAGGAAAGGGTGAAGAGTCTCTCTGACTACTTCCTGCTGGATGGGGGCGTCATGTTGGGGTTTAGGAGGTGTTGACGGGATGACGGTTGATGCCCATGTAGAAGCTGGTACTAGGTGTTTCAGCCAGGACAAAGAGTTTCTCATTGGTGAATGCTCATATTCTATATTGGAGAAATAAGAAGACAAAGTGTCATGAGGCAGGTCACTATCATAATTAAAGGACCCAGGAGAGGTAGAAGGAAAGGTGCCCTTGTTCCGAATGTGTTGTTCCATCAGGACCATGGTGAGGGAAAATCTGAAAAATGAGCTTGTTGGGAGGGGTGAAGTTATGGGAAGCAATTATTCCCCCATCTGAAAGGGTAAAAGTAAAATGTGTAGGTAGGACTCGTCCTTGGTCAAGGGGTTGAGCTGGAGAGAATGGGAAGCATGAGAAATGTAAAGTCTGACAGTTGCATCATGTTTGGGAAATTATAGACTAGGGGTGGGGAAGTCTGTGGCTGTGTCACTATAAGTGAGATGAGCACCCAGACCCAGAGGGGTCTCATGTTTAACTAAACAGCTGAGGGTGGAGAGAACTAAGACAGATGTTAGGTAGACCAGTATGAGAGCAATCTTATGTAATGTAGGAGTCTTTAGGAAAGACTGCCCAGAATCCTATAGTGAAAAGGTAACTAGTAGAATGTAATGGATCAGGAACCAAATAGGATAACAAAATATGACTTATTCTGAAAGTTGTGGCTGTGGGGCCTTGGTGAGATGGAGAATGGTGGGAGACAGGAGATGTGATGACCACTCAGGATGTTGAGAGTTAGGGGAGTTAGGGTTAGGAGGGCACCGCTTAGCTTGAGTGATGTGGAACCAGGATAGCAGTCCAGCGACATTGACCACAGTTGAAGTTGTGAGGAAGACCAGGTAGGGGCCACTCCACTTTGGTTGTAATCCTGTGGATTTAGATTTAAGATAAATTAGATCTCCTGGGGATATAGGAGGACCTGGTTTAGTCCCATCAGAGGGTTGGGGAAGACAAAGATGGGCATGTTGTTGTAACAAGTGTTGGAGGAAGGAGAGAATTGGGATATAGTCCACAAGAGAAGGGAGACTTTGGGAGGTAGGAAGATTGTGAAGTAGGAATGGTTGGCCATAGGTGAGTTTAAAAGGGCTTAGAAAAGTAGGAGCCTGGGGAAGTACTCTGAGCTTGGCTAAAGAAATGAGGACTATCTCTGAACCCTTGAGAGGGAGCACTGTCTAGGTAAGTTGTTGAGAGCTGAGAGTGTCTGGGTCAGTCCACGTAAACACAAAGAAATCCTGAAAATCAGGGTGTAGAGGGATGGTAAAAGACATCTTTAAGGTTTAGTACTGTGAAGTGAGTGGTGGAGGGAAGAATATGAGAGAGCATAGTATAAGGGTTTGGCACCAACGGGTAAATTGGGGTAATAGCATCATTGATTACCGTAAGGTCTTGTACCAGATGATAGGGTCCTTTAGGCTTGAGTACTGGGAGAATGGGAGTATTGTAGGGTGAATGGGTAGGTTTGAGAAAACCACAGTCTAAAAGACGCTTGATTAGCCAGGCGTGGTGGCACATGCCTTTAATCCCAGCACTCTGCTACATAGTGCGACCCTGCCTCAAAAAACCAGGGCCGGGAGTTTGGCTCAGTGCCTTAAGCGCCTGCCCTGGCAGGCGCGAGGTTGTGAGTTCAATCCCCGGTGCCGCAAAAAAAAAAAAAAAAAAAAAAATTCCCAGCACTCTGGAGGCTGAGGTAGGAGGAGCATTATGAATTCGAGGCCAGCTTGGGCTACACCACCAATGCAAGGCCAGCCTGAGCTACATAGTGCAACCTTGCCTCAAAAAACTAGCACCAGGAGTTTGGCTCAGTGGCTTAAGTGCCTTTGAGGCAGGTGCAAGGTTGTAAGTTCAATCCCCAGTGCCACAAAAAATAAATAAATAAAAGATGCTTGATTATAGGTTTGAGTCCCTGAAAATGTTTGGGAGCTATAGGATATTAGGGAACACAAAAAATTGAAGGATCTCTGGATGAATTAAAACAAGTATAGCATAGGTAGCATGGGTGGGGTTGGAGGTATCTCAAACTATGGAATCGACAAGGGAAGAAGAGAGAGGAGGGGATGAGTTTATGGTGCACTGTGATGGTGTTTGGAGGGTGAGAGTGGTGGGGAAGGTAAAGGAGAAGTTAAGTTTTTGGAGAAGACTTTTACCTAAAAGGGGTGTGGGGACATGTTGGTATTACCAGAAAGCTATGGGTGAAAAAGAGAGTTTGGAATCTGCATGGAATGGGCCCTGTTTGAAGAGGCTGTGTAGGTTGACTGTCAACACCCACTACAGAGACTGAGGATTTAATATAATGGCCTGAAAACTCAGGAAGAACACTGTATGTGGCCTCTGTGTCTACAAGTACAGAGAGTCTCTTACCTGAGGCCACCAGTGAGACTTGGGGCTCCAAGAAGGATACCTTAATGGGGTCTGTGGGCCCCAAGCCCCGTCAATCTTCAGCAGCAAGTCCATGTAGATCAACCAGCGATGAATCTGGTGGTGATGAGGACTCCTGTGAGGGCAAGGAGTTGTAGGATGGCTTACCTGCTCTCTGGCAGCTAAGACAGTCACTTTTAATAGCCCTTGAGATTGCAGAGGGGGCAGCGCCCCAGAGGAACTCATAAGATGGGGCATTCTCTTGCCCAGTGTCTTTCTTTGTTGCACTTGAAGCATGGTCAGGGGGGCAGGGCTTGGGCAGCTCCGCATTGTTTTGGTTTACTTGTCTTAGGACCCCCCAGTGTCACTGCTAAAAGATCAGACTGATCTTTAGCAAGTTTTCTTTCAAGTTTTACCTCTGTTGTTGAAAACACGAAAAGCCATATTAAGAAGGTCTCCCTTTGAGGGCCAAGTTTAGCCTTTTGTTTTGGGATCTGGTCTACAGCAGGAGGTATCTGTCTCCTCTAAGGTCACAAGACATCTGGTCCTCTGTGCTGACTCCTTTGAGGGCCTAACCCTGTCTGACTGCCTATAATATTTTTATCTGACTCAGCTGCCTGTAACATTGTTTTTTCTCTGAAGAAGTAACCCGAACTGCTGTGAGTGGTAATGAGCAATGACTGATCTGGCTTCTTCAGGCTGAAGAGGTCATAGTTGTCGAATGGCAGTCAGGGATACTCTTTAGAGATTTTAACTAATGGCTCTCAGTAGATACCAGACATTTTCATCTTGGGTAGGTATACAGCTTTAAGTCTAGAGAAGACAAAGGCAAAGAATCAATTAAGTATGCATGGACCAAATAATAGAATCAACAGGATAATTATGAGTACAGTTTTAGTAATGGCTTCCCATAAGGAGGATAAGGATAACAACCAGGGAATTTTAGAAACTGACACACACATTTACTTTTTACAATTGTATAAATACCTCCTGTGCTGTTGGAATGTCTAATGGCATCTGATTTTGGAAGATGGCCTGTTTTATTAATTTTACCTTTATTATTTAGGAGAGAGATCAGCTGCGGTGTCATCTAAGGCCTGTTGAGTATCGTTAATTATGGCCTCAATATTCGTCCTGTAACCTTTTTCTGGACAAGATATGGTGGATCCCAGTAAAAGGAATCTAAAAGGAATTTAGCATATTTGTTATTGTTTTCATCTGTATGATGCCTTGGGGTTTGGCACATTCTAGGTAAAAACAAACTTTAATCAAAGCATGTATAATCAAAGCATGAGCAGTAGGGCTGACAGTTAAGTTTATAAACTGTTTCTAAGTTATAGCAATTGTAACTCATTGGCTCTTAGGTCCTTTTGTTGATGAAGTCTGACATTTCGTGAATATGAAAATCATCATTTGAGCCGGGTGTGGTGGTGCACGCCTTTAATCCCAGCACTCGGGAGGCTGAGGTAGGAGGAGTGTTGTGAGTTCGAGGCCAGCTTGGGCTACAACACAAGTGCAAGGCCGGCCTGAGCTACATATTGTGACCCTGCCTTGAAAAACTAGGGCTGGGAGTTTGGCTCAGTAGCTTAAGCACCTGCCTGGCAGGTGTGAAGTTGTGAGTTCAATCCCTGGTGCCGCAAAAAAAAAAAAATTATCATTTGACTGGTAACCCCATGCTGGCTCCTGGTTGGAGCACAAGAAAAAGGCAGATGTCTGGATCCAAAAGAAAATGTTTATCATCATAATCCTAATGTTAAGGTATGAATATACCATAAGATCAGCAATAATTGTCTTAGCCATATGAAACTTTTGTGTTAGCATCAAGAACCTTAATATATTTTTATAACTTTAGTTGGAGTGTCTCTCATAAGGCTATGGAGATTATTGAGGTCTCCGATTAGTGAATAAGAATTGGTTAAAGTTACCAGGCAGCTCTTTTCTTATTCACCAGTTGAAGTCCTGTGTAATCTCTTTTTATCACAAGGGATTTTGTTTAACCAATTTTAGCATCATTTTGACCAGCTGGCAACCCAGGTAGAAGCATGCTTTTTAAATCTACAACCCAAATAAACCTTGAGTGAGTGATCTGAAAATGTAAAAAAAGGAAAAAAAATTGTTGAGCTCAAATGAAAGGAACAGCTGTTTGTGGATATGACATACAAAGAAACATATATAAACAATCTGTACAGATTGCAGATAAAAACATATACAGGTTTTTTTCTTTTTTTTTCTTCTTTTTATTTATTTATTTATTTATTTTTTGTGGCACCAGGGATTGAACTCACAACCTTGCGCCTGTCAGACAGGCGCTTAAGTCACTGAGCCAAACTCCCGGCCCTAGTTTTTTTTTTGAGGCAGGGTCACACTGTGTAGCTCAGGCTGGCCTTGCGTTCGTATTGTAGCCCAAGCTGGCCTTGAACTCACAATGCTCCTCCTACCTCAGCCTCCTGAGTACTGGGATTAAAAAAACATATACAGTTTAACAGACAAATATACAATTGGAGTGCACTCAAATATATTTGGCCAATTTAAACTCTAATTTACACGTGTAAGTATAAATAGACTAGGGAGAACCTTTTTGTAGGTCAATTAACAGAGTTCTCTTGAAATAATAACAGAAAAGAAACCTAATTTATGGTTAATCTGAGATAGGTCGTTGAGAGAAAAAGGAACATGAATATGAACTAGTCCCTCAGGACCAGCCTGTTCCCAAGGGGGAATAGGGATTGAGGCTGAGAAGGCTGTGGAGTGGGAGGTGTAGATGGGCACCAAGCAGCCAACCGCCCAACAGGTGTCTATGGGCAGTTACAGGGTGATCGGCCATAAAATGGCTGCTCATCATCATCTGACATGTTGGCTGTAAAATGGCTGCCCATCACCATGTGACAGGGAAGTACAAGATGGCAACTGGTTACTCTGAGATCCACAACAAGATGGTTGCTGCCAGTGACATGGGGCGGGAGCACAAGATGTTGACTGGTCATCATGTGACTTGCAACAGGATGGCTCCTGCTGAACACATGATGAGGGACCACAAGATGGCAGCGTTTAGCCTGTGACCTGTCAAAAGATGGCAACAAACTGTTACATGGTGGAGGGCCGCAAAATGGCAGCTGTCCTCCATACGAGCTGCAGCACAATGGCTGCCAAGGACCATGTGGTGTGGGATCGCAAGATGGCGGTCAAATCCCATGTGGTCTGCTAGGTGGCTGAAACACATGACACCAAGTGTAGTGAGCCGGCGGGGAGAATGGCGATGTAGGCGCAGAGGGGAAAGAAGAAGAGGGGCCATCTGATGGGTTAAATGGCTCAGGTTGAGGGGTTTGAGGAGTCTAGAGTTTGGGGACAGGAAGTAAAGGAAGAGTTAGAGACTACTGGGAAGGAGGAAAGGGGAGACTGGACGAGAGAACACGTCCTCTGAGGAAGGGATTTCTGCCAACTTGCCACCATTGTGGCAAAAGTTACATAAATCTTGAAGGCTAGAGGGGTCAAACATTTTCCCCTTAGGCCATGGGCTGCCTTTAAGCTGGTAGTTTGGCCAAGCCACTGGCAGTAAAAGATCAGTTTTTGGGTTTTTATAGCCTTCTTTAGACCAAGAGTACCAAGGTTACAAACCAGACACCCCAGAGGTGTGTTTTTCAGGGGACAGGAAATAGTATTCCCCATAGTGACCAAATTAGAGGTGAGCCGAGAGAATATCTCTGCCTCAGGATGTGACAGCTTTTAGCCCTCTCCAAGGAATATGAAAGCTATCCTGGGTCACACTTATCAAAAGAGGTCATCACTTGTCTGGAAAATATGACAGGGAAGGTCCCAACACCAGTTCTCATGGGCCATCACCGAGCGTGCGGGGCAGGGTCCCAGAGGACAAAAGGGTAATAGCTCTGCCTTGGTTATCCAAGGAACGTGAGGAACTGCTATCTTTGTCCAGGGATGGCAAAAGGTTATCTGATGTAATCTCTGAATTTTTAAGGGTAGGACAATGAAACAGAAAACCTTGGACGGAACTGTGGTTCACCTGTGACAAATGAGGTGGGTCAGTGTTGGATGCAGGCTGAGAGTGGCAAATAAGCAGGTCCCAGAGAAAGGAAAAGTGGCTCCTTGGGCCGGGGAGCTCAGAATTGGAGGTGACCCCCAGGAGCTCACAAACACTGCCAATCCAAGTCATGACACCAATATGATAGGAGTTTTTGATGCAATAGAGAAACAGGAAGTAAAAAAGAAGAACCCATTTATTGAGGATGTGGAAAGGAGCACACAACCTGTGGCACTTGGGCTATGTCCTTTGACCGGATATGGGGTAGGGTGGGGTGTGTATGTGACCTCTGATCGGAAGTGGCACTTGGGGTGGGCATTGATGACCAGTGAGGAACTGATTGGAAGTTGCAATTTGGGCCAAAGGGGAAGAAGGGGGAAGTGGCCATCAGGGTAAGCATTCCTTTTTTGGCCTTCCACCATGTTAGACCATCACCATAATTGTACAATAATTTATACTCGGGCATAACTCTTTCAGAGGGGAAGTATTTTGAGGGAGATTCATGTATTTTCTACTATAATAAATTCTTTAAACATTTACTATCTATGTGAATCACACTGTTTGTGTGTACAAAGTCCAACCAGACTGTGGAGAGCTCCCCCTTGCTCCACCATTCACAGGAGCGTGTGTAGCGGGGAGCAGTCACATCCCATCTCCGACTGGAGGCCAGAGAGACTGGTGTCTCACAGTCCTCTCCAAGAGCCTGCCCCTAGGTGACCTGGGGACCTTCCATAAAGTCCCACTCTTAAAGGTTCAACACCACCCTGGGGACCAGGCTGGTCGGCATCCTTGAGGGAGACCTAAGTCACAGCAAAGCCCAGTGCAGCTCTAGCCTCCCCCCGCCCACACACACTACCACAGGGGACTCTGGCTGAACGTGGGAAGGAGCTGAGTGCAGAGAAGGCACTTAGCTTAGGAAATCCCAGTAGTTCTTTTTCAGGTCTAGTAGCCTGCCACCTCAGGTTGTGCAGCACACTGGCTGTCTTCTCAGTCTACATAGAATGCTTCCAGTTCTCCCAGTGAAGGTACTGTAGAGGTGTTTGCCTGCAGAGCAACTTTGTGTAACTTTTAAGGGGACTTTTACATGGTTCTCAGGACTTGTTTTAGTAGCCGTTTGGGGGGTTTTCTGTTCAAATCAGTCCTATGCTTGAGTGAACCTAACAATAAAATCTGGTTTTTGTTTGTTTTTTGGTACCAGGGATCAAACTCACAACCTCATGACTGCCAGGCAGGCACTTAAGCCATTGAGCTAAATCCCCGGCCCTAGTTTCTGAGACAGGGTTTCACTATGCTGTTCAGTCTGGCCTTGAACTCACTTTGTAGCCCAGACTGGTCTCGAACTCACAATGATCCTCCTGCCTCAGTCTCCCAAGTACTGGGATTACAGGCATGCACCACCACACCCAGCAATAAAATCTGTTTTATATAGGATGTTTGTTTTGTGTTTTCAGAGTATCAGAATGGTTACACTTCTTTTAATATTTAAGTACCAGACTTGAAACTGAATCCTAAATGTAAATATTTTCTAAATATGCATTCACATATACACACACATGCATGCGCACATGCACAAATTTGTTACTCAGTTTTTGTTTCAGAAAAACACAGAGACTGTGTTAGTAAGCTTTTTGTCACTATGACAAAATACCTGAGTAATCAACTTAATAGCGGAAGGGTTTACTTTGGCTCTCAGTTTCAGAGGTTTCAGTCCATGGTCACTGGCACTGTTGCTTTGGATGGTGGCAGCATAATACATCATGATGTGAGCATGTGGCAGAAGAGGCCTGTTCACCTCACAGCAGCCAGGAAACAGAAGAAGCCAGAGTCTCAGCATTCCCTTTAAGGACATCTCCCTCACCATAACTGACTTCTTTCCCCTCAGCCACACCTTCTAAAGGTTCCACCACTTCCCAGCAGTGCCACAGGCTGGGAACCGAGCCTTTAACACATGGCCTTTGCAAGACATTGCAGATCCAAATGTAGCAGGGACCCACTTCTGTTCCTTTAGTTCTGTATGGCACTGTTCTATAACTCAAGGCTATATGAAAAGCGACATCTTTCAGATGCTCTTCTTGTAGAATAATTTTTAAAATGGTATTTAGAGGATTTGCTGCCATTCAGGATGACTGAACTGAAGGAGTTAAATATAAATACGGTATCATTTATCAGAGTGGTTTTCATTTAGAGGCTGTGAGGATGTTCGGATGCTATTTAAATCAGTAGTGAAGCGCTGAGTTCTTTTTCTTTTGCAGGGTGTTGCTGTTTAGGTGCAAACTGGGTGTACTGCAGTACACAGTTGTCAGACCAGTCACCACCATCGTTGCTCTGTAAGTGCAGATTCTACCATCATTGTTCTAAATCCTTGTACCCTGAAGTAGAAATAACTGAGTAGAAAAACAGAGTATGAATTGTTAATAAAACAAGGCTAGACTGCTGTAAAAATCTCAGTAGTCTCAGTATATAAAAGCCCTACTCTATTAAGATTAATGACTCTGAACAGGCAAAGAATCAGCAGGGTTTGTGTCCCCTCTAGAGTATGCCATAAAGCATTTTTTTTTTTTTTTTTTGGAGACAAGATCTAACTGTATAGTTCAGGCTGCTGCTGAGCTCACTATGTAGCCCAGAACTTTTGGTAGTCCTCCTGCCTCAGCCTCCCGAGTGCCAAGATTACAGGTATACACCACCGTACCCAGCTGCATTCACATAGCTTTGCATATGTTAAAGTATGTGACTTCAGGATGACTGTGAGTTTATTCTGTACATAGTTAAGTGAGATCATATTGGGAGCACTATACATAAAAAGTTACGTTTTTCTTTAAACATTGTCAAAATTTTTAGAACTTGAGGTAAACATGGAATATTAAGTTACCTGATAAAACTGTTTCCTAAAAATTCAAGAACTTCAGGTAATTTTTTTTTTTTTTTTTTTTTTTTTTTTTTTTTTTTTTTTTTTTTTTTTTTGGTCTGTACCAGGGCTCAAACTCACAACCTCATGCCTGCCAAGCAGGCACTTAAGTTACTGAGCCAAACTTCCAGCCCAATTTTGTTTTTTTTTTTGTTTTGTTTTTGCTTTTTGTTTTTGTTTTTGTTTTGAGGCAAGGTCGCACTATGTAGTTCAGGCCGGCCTCGCTCACGTTGTAGCCTAAGCCAGCCTCAAAACTCACAACACTCCACCTACCTTAGCCTCCCGAGTGCTGGGATTAAAGGCATCAACTTCAGGTAATTTAAAGCAGGTGGATTGTATGTTTTATCTATTAGTCCTTACTAATATTTGTATGCTAAGAAAGGAAAGATGGAAAGAAACACAGGTTAAAAAAACTTTTTAAGTCTTTCTGTGTATTAATTAACAGTTTTTTTTACTTATAACATTTGTATTATATCCTTTTTTTTTTTTTTTTTTTTTTTGAGATCTTGCAGCATGCAGGCTGGCCTCAAACTCACAGTGACCCTCCTGCCTCAGTCTCCCCAGTGCTGGGATTCCTTGTCTCCTGTTCTTAGCCTTTTCTTTTAAAAACTAAACAATATTTTTTACAGGGTTTAAAATTTTAGATGCCACTACCTAGAACTTAGCTTCTCTTTTTAAAACCAAGACAAAGTGTACAGCAGACAATACCAATGTTTCGCAAAAGAACAAAGATACCTTTCCTGTTTTCTTTCCAGTAAGATGATAGTTTCCTCTGTTTTGCTTTTCTTCACAAGAAAACACCATGGTTTAATGTTCTTGTTTTGTTTTGTTTACCGTATAGGATATAACCAGTTTAATGAAGAATTTCACATCAATCAAAGTGTTTCCAATTATTTTTGCTCCCCAGTAAGATTCAGTGACCTGTGGTATCACAGAGAAGTCCTACTATCAACATGTGTTGTGCAGGTAACAGGCCTGAAGAGCTCTTGCCTCTTGATTGACTTTGTTCATCTTGTCTCCCAGTTCTTCCTTCAGATTGCCTAGCTCTGGATGAAGCGCATTCTTTTTGTTTTTTTTTTTTGCGGCACCGGGGATTGAACTCACAACCTCGAGTCTGCCAGGGCAGGCATTTAACGCACTGAGCCAAACTCCCGGCCCTGGTTTTTTGAGGCAGGGTCGCACTATGTAGCTCAGACCGGCCTTGCACTTGAGTTGTAGCCCAAGCCGGCCTCGAACTCACAACGCTCCGCCTACCTCAGCCTCCCAAGTGCTGGGATTAAAGGCGTGCGCCACCACGCCCAGCTGAAGCTCATTCTTGTTCTCTTCCAGGTTTAGTTTCTCCTTTTTATATTGTGCAGTTTTTTCTTATCTCAAATTGCATTGCTAGGGCCGGGAGTTTGGCTCAGTGGCTTAAGCGCCTGCCTGGCAGGCGTGAGGTTCTGAGTTCGATCCCCGGTGCCGGGGTGGGGGGGCGGGGTGGGGGGAGATTCTCCTTTCCTCAAATTGCATTGTTATGGCTAGCCTCAGGTGTCATATGGTGCGTCCAGGCTAATTCCTTGTCTTTGAATAGCCTTCATCTAATTGAGCCACTTCCCCTTCCAATCTATTTTGCAGGGTTTTAAACTCGGTTTCATAATATTCTTGCTGAGTTCACTTTGCTTCATTTGCTTTCTTCTCCACTTCCACAATTTGTTGCTTCTGCTCTTCATCTAGACTCTGGGTTCTGTCTTGCAAAAAAGCTCTTTCCTCTTCAAACTGAGATGATCTCATGGGGCCTTGATTTTTCAGATTCTAAATCTTTAATTATAACCACCTGGGTCATTTGAGATGCTTGAAGGACTCCAATATGACTTTGAGGACAAGATGTGATGTGTGCTGCTATAAATGTTCTCTGGCAGTTGCTTTTGGGAATCCTTCCCAGTCCTTGCCATGGTCTGGAAAGTTTATATTTGTAATTCCATGGAAAAGTTATTGGAATTCTAGTGAGTTAATTCCAATCTACCACTTCCAGTGCAACCCATGGCAAAAATAGACACAAAGCAGTAAACCAGGCATGGTGGTACATACCTGTAATCCCAGCACTCGGGAGGCTGAGGCAGGAGGATTACTGTGAGTTTGAGGTCAGCCTAGGCTACAAAGTGAGTTCAAGACCATCCTTAGCTGCTTAATGAAATCCTGCCTCAAAAAGACCAAAAAAAAAAAAAAAAAGACAAGCTGGACGTGGTGGCGCACGCCTTTAATCCCAGCACTAGGGAGGCTGAGGTAGGTGGGGCATTGTGAATTCGAGGCCAACTTGGGCTACAATGCAAGCGCAAGGCTGACCTGAGCTGCATAGTGCAACCCTGCCTCAAAAAGCTAGGGCCAGGAGTTTGGCTCAGTGGCGTAAGCACCTGTCTGG
Organism: Dasyprocta punctata; assembly: GCA_004363535.1. Classification (NCBI taxonomy): domain Eukaryota; kingdom Metazoa; phylum Chordata; class Mammalia; order Rodentia; family Dasyproctidae; genus Dasyprocta; species Dasyprocta punctata. Next base: position 25,214 of record RJWM01028753.1, read on the forward strand.
CAGGCATGAGGCTGTGAGTTCGATCCCTGGTGCTGAAAAAAAAAAAAAAAAAAA
>RJWM01028754.1:0-25200 GCA_004363535.1 Dasyprocta punctata
TTTGTTTATGTCATTCTTTTACTCTTTCCGTGGGCTACAGTTCTCGTTTTAGATTCTTCTTGGGTCCAGAGGACCCATCTCCCTCTTTTTTCCTTCTCTCTGTTATTATATTAGTTTATATTCTGGCATTTTGATGGTATATTCAGGGAGCCTCCCGGTCACGGTGTCTTCTGGGCGGCCATCTTGGAGGAAGTCCGAGCAGAATATATTTATTGAGAAAAAGAAAGCTTTTGTCTGAGGGACAGAAGGGGGCCCAATAGTCAGGCATGGTGGTGCACGCCTTTAATCCCAGGACTCGGGAGGCTGAGGTAGGAGAAGCGTTGTAAGTTCAAGGCCGGCTTGGGCTGCAACGCGAGCGCAAGGCCGGCCCTAGCTACATAGTGCAACCCTGCCTCAAAAAGCCAGGGCCAGGAGTTTGGCTCAGTGGCTTAAGCACGTGCTCTGGCAGGTTTGAAGTTGTGAGTTTGATCCCTGGTGCTGCAAAGAAAAAAAAAAGGGGGGGCCCAAGTGGGTTGCCCCTAATTTTAAAATTTTAAAAAAGAAAAAGCAAAATATATCATGTACAGGTAAAAATTCTCTATGATACATGTTATATCATTATGTAGATCTGAAACGTATCAGTTGTAGCCAGTCATGGTGGTGCACGCCTTTAATCCCAGCACGTGAGAGGCTGAGATAGGTGGCGCATTGTGAGTTCGAGGCTGGCTTGGGCTACATAGTGCAACCCTGCCTCAAAAAAACTAGGGCCAGGAGTTTGGTTCAGTGGCTTAAGCACCTGCTTGGCAGGTGCAAGGTTGTGAGTTTGATCCCTGGTGTTGACAAAAAAAATAAATAAGAACAAAATGTACCAATTAAATTTTTTAGAAATGCAAAAATAAAAAAAATTGGGCTGGGGATATAGTTCAGCAGCACAGCACCTGCCTGGCAAGCATGAAGTCCTGAGTTTGATTCCTGGTACAAAAACGAAACAAAACAAACAAACAAAACCTTAAAAAAAAAAAGATTAAATAAAGATTAAATGGTGTAGCATAGGTCAAGTATCTATCTGTAAATATTGATATCCCATCAATATTAATGATTATATTATAATCCATATCCAAAATTAAACAGGCCATCCTCATTCCCTGGGGTCCTTATTTTAGTAACTAAGACTGTCAGATAAACAAAATTACAGTAAGGTTGATAATAATATAAAGTGCTACTCCTTCCATATAGGTGATTTAAACTACAACATCTCCATACAGTGCGACCTTCAATTTCCCAAATTGAAACAAACTACTACTTTCATCTATGTGTAAATACAGATTTACTTCTAGAGGTTTAGGAAACTCTTCTAATTTTGCATTTGTGACATCACAAGTACCTGAAACACTGAGGTTCTGTGCTATATTGTTCACTGTACCCTCCTTTAAAAACATACATGAGCTGGGTTTGGTAGCACACATCTGTAATTCCAGTACTTGGGAAGCTGAGGTAGGAGGATTGCCACAAGTTCGAGGCCAGCCTGGGTTACATAGTGACTTCACAGCCAACCTGAATTACAGAGTGAGACCCTGTCTCAAAAATAAATGAATAAAAATAAAAACATACATGAGCCAGGTATGGTGGCACATCCCTGTAATCAAAGCACTGGCAAGAGTGAGATAGGGTTAGGGCATGGCAAAGGGAACTGGGGAAGTAATGGTGACCTGTTAACTATAAGATCCTGGACACATACGCAAAACAGTTCCCAAAGTCCTGCACATGGGCTTTTTTCAAGAACTCAAGCAGGTTTTCAATAGGATGGCCAAAATCTGACATCAGCCTGATGAATGGGATCCCAGTACCGCCTCTCAGGATCTGTATGTAGAAGTTCTCATGAGTTTCCTTGAGATTTTGACAGGGTAAAAAAAAGACAGCCCTGAGGAGTGGGGCTGTCCTGACATTCCAGGATAGCCTATGCTGTGTTTCTCAGATACAGTGTGTACTTTTAGCTTCGCTCTCCCTCCTTTCCTCTTTACTCAGCCTGAGCTCACCCTACAGAGCTAGTTTCTCCCCAGCTGTTCACTTTTACTTTCTCAAACCTGGCCACTGCTTTTTTGCTCATTTTGTTCAATTCTTTGTTTGAGATGAGAAGAACCTGAAGTCCAGCTCCAGAAGGAGAGGCGAGTAACCTAGAACAACCCTGTAATGTATAGTTGGTGAGCCACTTCTAGAAGCAGACTACACAGTAACAGGAAGATCACCATAAGTTCAAGGCCAGCCTGAACTATAAAGTGAGACTCTGTCTCAACAAAACAAAATCATGGAACAACTGTTTATCCTGTAACGTCTATCCCATACACCACAGAGAAGTATACCCTAGACCAGGATTTATCATTCTCTAGCATACTGTACTGACATATTGGAGCATATAATTCTTCGTTGTCAGGGCCTGCCTTTGCATCTGAAGATGTTTAGCTGCATCCCTGGTCACTAGACGTGAATAATGCTCCAAACCACCCTCATTTTCATCGCAATAGTAAAAAAGTGTTTCTAGACTAAGGCGTGCAAAATGCCTCCTGGAATATTGTCCTTGATTTAAATCCATAAAATTATGTCCAAACTCACATGAACTCAACCATACATATTCTTCATCTCTGGCTTCAGAAAGTGGTTACTGGATGAGGGAGCTATACAAACTGGTGAGTTCATGTCTAACATTTTTTTTAACTGGGATTGAACCCAGGACCTTCACATTGAGTTAACATCACCAGGGTCTCACTAAATCTTAAACTGCCCAGGGTGGATTGCAGATTACCCCACCATATCCAGGTTTTTTTGTTTTTGTTTTTGTTTGACATGGTCTTACTGCCTTAGCCAACCAAGTGCTACAATTACAGGTGTGTGCCACCAGGCTCACATAATTTCCTCTGTTTATTTATTTTTTTAGTACTGGGGATTGAACCCAGAACCTTCACACTGAGCTACATTCCCAGCCCTTTTTCTGTTTTTGAGACAGTGGCATGCTCAGTCATTAAATTGACCAGACTCAGCTGGGATGAGGCTGGATCTTCCTGCCTCATCTTCCTAGAATGCTGGGATTACACGTGTGTATCACCATGTCCAGCTCATTTCCACCAATGTTAAATAGGACTTCAGCACTACTTACCAGTTCTACTATTCTCTGGTCAACTAGAGACAGGAGATAGAGGCAAGGCAAACTACCTCAACAAGTGGACGTGGCTTGCCAATAACAGAGACCAGGAAATGTGCAGAAAGACATTCTCAAAGCCCTGTATCTGGAAACCCATCAGAGAACACTAGCTTCAATTCTCTGGAGAACTCAAGACATTTCTTGATAGGACTAGACCTGACCTCATCCTGAGGGGTGGGAGATACAAAGGATTGTTGCTTTGGCTCTTGGTCACTGTGTTCTCTCTTTTGTGATGGCCCACTGTCATCCACTAAAGTGCACATCTTTCCCTACTTTTAAATGATCCGTATTAACTCTGCAGAGCATGGTTTTTGCCCTGCCTTCAATAAATTCAAAGCCTCACTACCTTCTATGCTTTTTTTTTTGTCCAATTCTTTATTCGGAATAATAAGTACCTAGAAAAAAAATCTCCAGGAGGTCTCAGAATCCCAGAACCAGGGAGCAAACTCATTCTGTCACTTTTCACAATGCTTTAAAGCTTCTCACATGCCTTAAAACTCCCAACATCAATTTCATTTTTCATCAGTAGATGGTCTCCTATTACACAGAGAATACAGGTCATCAAATGAGAACTTCCTTTATTTCCTATTACTAAACAAGCTTACAAATGCTTCCTCTTACTGTAAAGAACAGTTTATTTAGTTAGGTTTTCAGTGAGCTAGCTAGCTAGGGGAAGGGCCTGAGATAGAGTTGAGTAATCAACCATACTGATGGAATTCAAAATGAGGGACAGTGAAGCCGGGCATGGTGGCATATGCCTTTAATCCCAGCACTCAGGAGGCTGAGATAGGAGGAGCGTTGTGAGTTCGAGGCCGGTTTGGACTACAACGTGAGCGCAAGGCCGGCCTGAGCTACATAGTGCAACCCTGCCTCAAAAAACCAGGGCTGGGAGTTTGGCTCAGTGGCTTAAGTGCCTGCCTGGCAGGTGCGAGGTTGTGAGTTCAATCCCTGGTACCACAAAAAAAAAAAAAAAAAAAAAAAAAAGAAGGGACAATAGGGATGATGAACTAGGACTTCAGGGCAAGGATGAACTTCCTCAGGCAACATGGAATGCAGTACTCTCCTTACTAAAGGGAAGTACAGCCACTCCCTACTGAGTTTTGAGGAATTAAAAATACAACAAACAAACAAAACAGTTTCTCTTTAAAATTCCAGTTTCCTTTAAACCCTACATGCAGAACTGAGTTAGAAGCCTGAGTTCCAAATGATCATTTTAAATCCAAAGAGCCAACTGTGATATGCAGCCTCTGAACAAATGAGCAATTCTTGTGCTCTGCTTATCTATAATTAGAGCTGGGTTAGCCGGGCATGGTGGTGCACGCCTTTAATCCCAGCACTCAGGAGGCTGAGGCAGGAGGATCTTATGAGTTCGAGACCAACCTAGGCTACAAAGCGAGTTCAAGGCCATCCTGAACTATATAGTGAGACCCTGTCTCAAAAGAAATGGGGCCCGGGATTTAGCTCAGTGGCATAAACGCCTGCCTGGCGGGCATGAAATTGTGAGTTCAATCCCCGATACCAAAAAAAAAAAAAAAAATAGGGCTGGGTTGAGAGACCATACAGCTACCCACCCAAGGCTATTCTTATTTCTAATAAAACTCTGCTAGTCTCCTCCTTTGGTTCTAGTGTCATGAGACCGTGAACTGTGCACATAAGACATCTAACAGATTGGGAGTTGTTTTTTTTTTTTTAACCATCACATTGTTATAGCTGAGGAAGGATTTCCTTTCTCTCATCTTTTCTTCCAAGACCATTCCTCCCAGTTGTGCTCTGAATTTTGTTTACTCTTATCCTCTTGAGACCTTTATCTATTGAGTATCCTTTCTTTTTTGAGGTCCTGGGGATTGAACTCTTGCAAGAAACACTCTACCACTGAACTATATCCTGAGCCCTGTCCCTCCTTTCTTTAATTCAACGTTTTTTTTTCCAGTTAGATATTTCCTATCATGTTTCTCTTGTCTTAATTCTAACAAAAATACAGAAAGCAAAACCAAAACACCTTGACTGTCATTCTCTCCCTTCCTTGTGAAGACCAAAATTTCCAGACACACTCTATAACTTGTCCCCATTTCCATACCTAAACTAGTACATCCTAGTTTACAAGTCCCTCATTTTCCTAAAGAGCTGTCAGTAGAATCACCAATGACCTCTGTGTTATTAACTTTAAAAGACATTTTTCAGGCTCTCTCTTCTTTGATCCCTTAGGAATAGACTACCCCACCACTAACATTTCCAGGATTTTAAATTCTTAGCTAGGTGAGGAAGATATGCCGGAGCAAGTAGTTTAAAATAGTCATCCACCTGTTTAAAATTCACCTTCTCCTACTCCTTGGTGCTGGGGATTGAACTCAGTATGCTCTACCACTGAGCTACATCCCCAGCCCTCATAATTTTACTTTGACACAAGGTCTCACTACGTTGCCCACGTTGGTCTCCAACTTGCTATCTTCATGCCTAAATCTCCCAATAGCTAGGACTATAGGTGTGAGCCATCACGCCAGGCTCACTGCCAACATTCAAAAGCTCTTGCCCCTACATTCAGGGGCCTACAAGGAACTCTACACCTCTAACTTTTCTAACGAGAAAGTTCCAGAAGGTATTATGCTGTTCTTTACATAAGCCGTTCCCGCAGTCTGGAAAACTACCTCCCTTCCTCCCAGACTTCCAGTAGGAAACTGCTTATCTTTCAGTTCTAGAAAGTCACTTCCTCTCGTAAGCCTTTCAGACACCCCTAAGAAAAAAATCTTGTTCACTTGTAAGGCTAGCTGGGCTTTCCATGTGCCAGGCATCGTATTAGCCCACTGTAATTTGTTTAGGTGTCCATCTCCTAGTCTAGACAGATCAAAGTCCTTGTAGGGCAGGAGCTTGTAGTCGCCTCCTTTTCCTCAGCACAGTATGTGGCACACGGCTGCCTTCTGTAAATGTTCATTGCCTGTACACCGGACGGGATGGAAGTCCACAGAGTTAACGGGTGAGTTCCCAGGCTCTCCGCCTGCGTGGCAGGGCGATTTAAACCTCTCGCACGTGATTGGCTCCAGCTGCAGAGGTGTGTCTGCGACCCAGACGCAGGAGAAGTGCGCAGGCGCGCAGGAATGATGCGCGCAGGCGCGATAAAGGCGTGGCGCCTGGACTGGTCTCGAGTGTCCGAGCTGCCGCGGCCGGAGAGGAGTGGCCGGAACCTCTTGGTGAGCCACCTGGAGTGGGGCTTGAGTGAGCCGGTCTGGGGGGAAGTGTGGGATAGGGTGAGACAAAAGAATATGACATTTGAAAAGTCCGTGCTTAAGGGGAATTGAGGGTGGTCCGGCCCAGACTCCGCAAATTGGGCCCGTGCAGGGACGCCAGACGCCAGAGGCTGGAGGGGCCAGTGGAGGAAGTGTGGCGGGTGCTAGTTGCCGGAGTCTTCCTGGAAACTGGAGATCAGCTCCAGCCCCGCACTCCCCGCCTCACGATGTGGTGTGAGCAGAATTAGTAGACTGCGTGGTGACTACTGAGATGAGAACAGAATTGTTTGAAAAGAACACTGAAGGTGCATGGCATTGAATAGTTCTTGCTCTCTAGGAAAGTCCGTCCTCACCTTCTTGCTGCTCAGCAGACGCGTGCAAAGGATCAGTAAATGAAGGAATTCTACAATTCAGAGTTGAAGTAGTGAGGAAGAAAAGTACTGTAAAGTGTTGTTTCATTATTTCTCCTTCTTCTTTTTCTTCTTCTTTTCTTAGCTATTAGTCACTACAGTATTTAGGAAAGGCAGCTGATGGTAAAAAGAAACCGAAAAACATCAAAGTTGGGAAAAGAAAAAGAGTTGTTATTTTACCATTTATTAGTCATCTTCTAGATTGTGACTGGGAGAAAGGAGTTTGGATACTGTATTTTCAGACTTGTGAGAGAAACCTAGCTTTTTTCGTTTGTTTCGTGATTTTTTTTTTTTTTTTTTTTTGAGACGGGTTCACTCTGTAGTTCGGGCTGGTTTTGAACTGTGTAGTCCAGGCTGGGCTTGAACTCATTTCAATCCTCCTGCCTCAGCCTCCCAAGTGCTGGGATTGCAGGCCTGTGTCACCACGCCTGGCTTCTGTTGCTTCTTAATAGCAGATATTTTAAGAATTGAGAGGGACCTACTTCATTTGCCCTGTTGCATTTAAGACTAATTTTCAGACTGGGCATCTGTAACACCTGGCACCCTTGGAGGCTGAGGCAGGAGGATTAAAAGTTTGAGCCCAGCCAGTGTGATTTAGTGAGATCCTTTCTCAAAATAAAAAATTTTTAAATGGGCTTGGACTGTAGTTTAGTATGAAGGTCCTAGGTTCAATTTTCAGTAACACAAAATTAATTAATTTTATAAAAATCTGGTTCTCACCAGATATGCTGGTATACAACTGTAATCCCAGAATTCAGGAGGCTGAGGCAGGAGGACTGCCATGAGTTCAAGGCCAGCCTGAACTAGAGAATGAGACCTTATCTCAAAAATAAAACAAAAAACTGATTCTCAGATGTACCAGTACAATATTAGTAGTGCATACATGACCCGGTAGAAATGGTTCATCTCACCTTTTTTTTTTTTTTTTTTTTGGTGTTACTGGGGGTTGAACCCAGGGCCTTCACACTAAGCTACATCTCCTGCCTTTTTAATTTTTTTGTTTTGAAACAGTCTTGCTAAATTGCTAAGTTCCCCAAGCTGGGCTCAAATTTTCCATTCTCTTGCTTCAGCCTCCTGGAGCGCTATGCCTGCCTCAACAGTTACACCTGTTATAGAGTGCCAATAGCAAAATAAGAAAAACTCCTATTCTTGTCACTGGCAAAGTTGGAGCCTAAAATTTTCTATGATCACTTCTCATTCATTCTCTTGACAAGAAGTAATGAGAAGTGGGGCATGGTGGTACATATCTGTAATCCCAGCATTTGGGAGGCTGAAGCAGGAGTATTATTACACAAGTTCAAGGCCTGCCTAAAGTATGGAGACCCTGTCTCACACAACAACAACAACAACAAAAAAAAAAAAAAAAGAAAGAAAGAAAGAAAGAATGAGAACACATTCGTATAATGAGTAGCAAATAATAGAAACACCTTTTTTTTCTTTTACGTATTACCATGGTCCTGTGACAGGTCATGTGAAAATAAATTAAATGATCACATACTTTAGCCTACAGTTTAAGTATTTATCAGTCAGTCTTGCTAGTTTTTTTTTTTTTTTTTTTTTTTTGTCTCTGGGGTATATGGATGTGCATCAGAAAACTGTCGCTATCTTGTTTCTAAAAACAAATGACTTTTTGTGCCATTATTTTCCTAACAGTATTATTCTTCTTTCCATAAACAGTAAAATTCCTGTCTGCATCTTATTGTTTGTTTCTTAAACTCTGAATGAACTTTCTTTATGTATATAAGTGTCCTTGACTAAAGGTCCCATCTTTTCTAATCATTCAAAACAACCTAGAACCAGCGAGAAAGCCTGCAAACAAAAACAGGCCCTGTGCTCATGACACAACTGTTCTTCACTTATGAATCATACTATCACGTAATTTTGGTCGTTTAGAATGCTGTCTGTTTTTTGTTTTTTGTTTTTTTTTTGGTACCGGGGATCAAACTCACAACCTCACACCTGCTAGGCAGGTGCTTAGGTGCTTAGGCCACTGAGCGAAATCCCCGGCCCTAGAATGCTGTCTGTTATTACTTTTTTTTTTTTTTTTTTGCGGCACCGGGGATTGAACTTACAACCTCGAGCCTGCCAGACAGGCACGTAAGCTGCTGAGCCAAACTCCCAGCCCTGGTTTTTTGAGGCAGGGTCGCACTGTGTAGTTCAGGGCAGGCTTGTGCTCGAGTTGTAGCCCAAGCTGGCCTTGAACTCACAACGCTCCTCTTATCTCAGCCTCCCAAGTGCTGGGATTAAAGGAGTCTGTTATTACTTTAACTTGTTGTTATTGTTTGATATGCTGGGAATTGAACCCAAGCCTTAAGCATGAGACGCACTCATCCTACCTTTAAGCTATACCTCTATCTCCAATTTTACTGCATACTTTAGTTTCTTACATAGTGAAACTATTGAAATCATGATTCTGATGTATTTTATAGCTTTTTCTAGGACACATTATTATAAAATATATAATCAGCAAGTGTGTAAATTTCTCATGTATCATGCAAAAGTATGGGTTTCATGTACTTATTGTTTTGGGTTTAATCTACTTATTTTTAAAATAAAATGAAAATTAGACTAAAGACAGTAAGATTCAATTCTGTAAACCCTGAGATATTATTCATTATTGTGATCTAATTCTAGTAAATTTATTTGGTTTCACCAGATGAGTGAAAATTAGAAACCAAAAGAGAAAAAGAGGATGTTTGCTCTTTGATATGTTTATGAAATCAGCTGCCTTCCTCCCCTTCCCCCCAATAAGTGTTTTTTTTGTTTTGTTTTCCTCTTTGGCTCCTATTTCTCACATACTTTAGAAAGCTGCTTTTTGACTATGTCTGCATTATGTATGAGGTGTAATCTAAATATATGATGACTTTTAAAAAATGTTGTTACAATAAAAGACATTAAACCCCCTCAAAGTACTCCCCCTTACTTAGAAAACACTTATCATGTCATTCTTGCCTCCTGGTGAAGAAGACCTGTTTTGTGTTTTTAGTAGTGCTGTGACTACTTCCCTGTCCCGGAATCAATTCAAAACATTTATCTTCTGTGAGCATTTTTTTTTTTTTTTTTTGCATCAGGAATCAAACTCACAACCTTGCCCCTACCAGGCGGGCACTTAAGCTGCTGAGCCAAACTCCCAGTCCTACTTTTTTGAGACAGGGTCACACTAGGTAGTTTAGGCCAGTCTTGCTCACATTGTAGCCCAAGCTGGCCTCGAACTCACAACACTCCACCTACCTCAGCCTCCCCAGTGCTGGGATTAAAGGCGTATGCCACCATACCTGGCTTTTTTGTGAACATTTTGACTTTGGGGAAGAACCAGTAGTTTCATGGTGCTTGATCTAGTAAATAAGGTAGAAGACACACCATAATGCTTTTATTAGCCTGCCTTTTCATTGGATGGCACTTGGCAGCAGCATTTATTATATTTTTGGTCACATCTCATAAAGACACTGGTGCAAGAGGACTTTCAGAACTGCTTCAGAAAGTGGCAAGAATGATGGGATAAGTGTATTCAAAACAAGGGAAGTATTTTGAGGGGGATTAATGGCAATGTGTCCTATACTTAATACATTTTTAAATGTAAGCATTCCCTGTTATGTTCCAATTACACCTTGAATATGTCAACTTCTTTTTTTTTTTTTTTTTTTTTTTTTTTTTTTTTTTTTTTTTTTTTGAGGCAAGCTCTTGCTGTGTAGTCCAGGCTGGCCTTGAACTTGTGGCTGTTCCTTCTGCCTTAGCCTCCTGAGTGCTGGGATTACAAGTGTCTGCCACCATGCCTGGTTTTTTTTTTTTTTTTTTTTTTTTTTTTTTTTTTTTTTTTTTTTTTTTTTTTTTTTTTTTTTTTTTTTTTTTTTTTTTTTTTTTTTTTGTGGCACCAGGGATTGAACTCACAACCTCGTGCCTGCCAGACAGGTACTTAGGCCACTGAGCCAAACTCCTGGCCCTGGTTTTATGAGGCAGGGTCGCACTATGTAGCTCAGGCTGGCCTTGTGCTCGCGTTGTAGTCCAAACTGGCCTCGAACTCACAACGCTCCTCCTACTTAGCCTCCCGAGTGCTGGGATTAAAGGCATGCACCACCAAGCCCAACTTGTTTTTTTTGTTTTTTTTTTTCTTTTGAGATAAAGTCTTGCTAAGGTGCCCAGGCTGGACTATGTTCCTCCTGCCTCAGTCTACCAGAGTGCTGGGATTATATGCATGAATCACCATGCCCAATTTATGTTGTCACTTATAATGTATGATGTTGCTTGCATCCAAAAGTGCTAGATTTTTTTTTATCCTAGTACTATATTTAGAAGAGCAGAAGATAGGAACTGGTCTTTTGTTGTAGTGGTGGTGGGTAGAAATGTGAAACAGATGGATCCAGTACCTTCAACAATTAGAGGAAATGGGATTATGGAGCCAGGAAACAGCATGTACTCTGTGTCTCTCTCTCTTTTAGAAGGGTCATGCTGGGGATCAAACCCAGGACCTTGTACATGCTAGATAAGTGTTCACTACTGAGCTATACTTCTAGTTCTGTGCCTTTTTACATATTGGATGTGGAAGAGGACTCCATTTGCACATATGGTGAATGTTTTTCCATTTGCATTTATTTTAATTTTTTAAATTTTTTTTTCCAGTACCGGGGATTGAACTCACAACCTTGCGCCTGCCAGGCAGGTGCTTAGGCCACTGAGCTAAATCCTTGGCTCTATTTTTTTTTTTTTTTTTGGTACCTGGGATCAAACTCACGACCCCACGCCTCCCAGGAAGGAGTTTGTGCCACTGAGCTAAATCCCCAGCCCTATTTTTTTTCTTTTTTTTTTTTTGCGGCACCGGGGATGGAACTCACAACCTCACACCTGCCAGGGCAGGCGCTTAAGCCACTGAGCCAAACTCCCAGTCCTGGTTTTTTGAGGCAGGGTCGCACTGTGTAGCTCAGGCCAGCCTTGTGCTCGCATTGTAGCCCAAGCCAGCCTCGAACTCACAATGCTCCACCTACCTCAGCCTCCTGAGTGCTGGGATTAAAGGCGTGCGCCACCACGCCCGGTTCCCAGCCCTATTTTTTGAGACAGGGTCTCACTCTGCAGTTCAAGCTGACCATGAACTCATTTTGTAACCCAGGCTGGTCTCAAACTCACAACAATCCTCCTGCCTCAGCCTCCTGAGTGCTGGGATTAAAGACATGCGCCACCATGCCTGGTGTGCATTTATTTTAAATTCACTTGTTTTGGTTTCACTTCAGGTTGTACTATATTGTATTTAAACCACTGATCACTGAATTTTTCTGGAATTACCTCATCTTGTTGATTTTTGTGAGTTCTAAAACATATTTAAAGTTGTTTTAAATTTATTTTGACAGTTTTGACTATTGAAATTACTTTAGATGATTTCCTAATGCTTACGAGATAAAATCCAAACTTTTTGGTATAGTATACAAAGTTCTTCCCAGTCTATCTTCTGTCTGCCTTTTAAAGCCACTCTGGCCCCTACACACATATTCCTGCCACATTCCTGAGGCTGTCCACTGTGGCATTTCCTTGAAAGTCCAACATCGTAAATTTCTCAGAGTTGGTCATACTTGAATTTTGACTTACATGGTCAAACCTAGGGTGTTTTTTTTTTTGGTGGTGAATTGCAGCTAAGCATAAGCTCTAGCAGGAGCTCTTATCACCAGACCCTGAGCTCTACCCCCCAGCCTGAAGATAGTTAACAAGTATGAAAATAACTGAGACTACACAGGAAGCTGAGGCAGGAGGATTGCAAGTTCCAGGCCAGCTAGGACAACCATAGCAAGACTTCATCCCAGTAAAAAAAAATTACAATAGCATTATTGAAGATCATGTACTGGCACTGTTTTTTGGTGTAGGGGATTGAATCCAGGGCTTCCTGCATGGTAAGGACATCGGCTGTTACTTAGCTATACCCTCACTGCTAAGTGTTTTTCTAAATGCTTTGCACAAGTTAATTCAGTTCATAGAACATTTGAGGAAAGTGAACCACAGAGAAGTTAAATCAGTGGTCAATATTTAAAACTGGGCATGGTGGCGCACTCCTGTAATCCCAGCACTCGGGAGACTGAGGCAGGAAGATTATTGCAAGTTTGAGACCAGCCTGGGCTACAAAGTGAGCCAAAGGCCAGCCTGAACTGCATAGCAAGACCCTGTCTCAAAAAGATCAAAACAAGCCGGGCGTGGTGGCGCACGCCTTTAATCCCAGCACTCGGGAGGCTGAGGTAGGCGGAGCGTTGTGGGTTCGAGGCCGGCTTGGGCTACAAGGTGAGCACAAGGCCAGCCTGAGCTACATAGTGCGACCCTGCCTCAAAAAAACCCGGGCCGGGAGTTTGGCTCAGTGCCTTAAGCGCCTGCCCTGGTAGGCGCGAGGTTGTGAGTTCAATCCCCGGTGCCGCCAAAAAAAAAACAAACAAACAAACAAAAAAAAGATCAAAACAAAAATTCCATTTTGTTTCCAACTAATGACCACTTAACCAATATATTGCCTTTTATATGAATAGAAATGCTAGTCTCTTACTGTTCTGTAGGGGGTACTTTTCTTTACTTACTTTCTTTCTTTTTTTTAAATTTATTTTAAAAACAAAAAAAAAGATAAAAGAATACAGAATTTAAAAAAAAAAGAAAGAAAGAAAAGCAAAGAAATCTTTTTCCAGAGACCTGAATGCTTATGTTCTTTATATGTGCTTTCAAACTCCTGGCATCAAAATATTTGAGAAACTACCCAGAAAGTATCTAAGTAAACTACGTGAGAATACTAGGTTGGTTGGGGACAATGTTTCATGGAGTTGAAGTCTTGTCATCCATCCCTGTCCTGCACTTGGCAGCTCCCAGGCACATAACTGGACTTACACCTGCCAGATTGTTAGTGCATCTTCCCCAGGCAGATGGCCAGCTTCTTGCTCTAGGGTCTTTTATTTTATTTTTATTTTTATCTTCAGTATATACAGGGTTGATATAATTGATTACAATCACACCTACAGGATTACTGTTGGTTCACTTAGGTTAGAATTGTGAGGTTTCAAGGTTGACAAGGACTTGACTATGTATTGGACATCAACAGTTAAATTACAGTAGACACTTGTGTAAATCAAAGTGTAATCCCACTCAGTGTGATTTCTGTCTTGAATCATGTACTTCATTGTACTTTAAAAAATTTTTTTTTTTGGTAATGGGGGTCAAATTCACGACGTTGCGCTTGCCAGACAGGCGCTGTACCACTGAGCTATATCCCCGGCCCGAAACCGAGATGTTTGTAAGAAGGATTAAAGTTGTTCAGACAGAAGAAGGTAAGGGCCACTTGAGAGAGGAAGTAAAAGAAGAAACCTGTCCTTAACGTAAATGAGACTCATCTAAATGTCTTCAGGAAGAATTAAACTTCCTAATTAGAGCATAGTCTATTTTTATTGGCCTAACCAAGAATATATTATAGTTTGTATAGATAGTTTGCGTGTGCCCATAGTAGTTGAGTGAATATATGAACTTTTTAACATATTAGAAATGGAACCTAGGACCAAAAAAACATTCCTAAGCACAGTGACACATACCTATAATCCCAGCTATTCAGGAGGCTGAGGCAGGAGGATCACAAGTTGAATTTAGTGAGACTCTGTTTCAAAAAAAGAAAAAGAGGGCTAGGGATTTAGCTCAGTGGCACAAGCGCCTGCCTGACAAGCATGAGATTGTGAGTTTGATCCCTAGTACCAAAAAAAAAAAAAAAAAAAAAAAAAAGAAAAGGAAAAAAAAAAAGGCAAATCCAACTATTTTTGCTGTGATTCTAAGTTCATGTAGAGGCTCTCTAATTAGCTCCTTAAATACAGATAACAGGAGTCAGTACTTTATACAAAGAGCATAACTGATGCCATGAGTATAAATGCTCAGTTCATTTCATAAATCTTTGCTCTGTGCCAGACTTTATGCTAAGTAATTTATGTACATTAACTTTTTTTTTTTTAATTTCTGCAACAATTCTGGGAAGTAAAACTTTTAAATCTGAATTAGGAAACTGACATAAATAGATTAAATTGACTGTGTGGGTGCCATAGTTTGGATGTGGTTTTCACCTCAAAAGTTTCATGTGCTAAAAGCTTGGTCCCCAGTCTGGCAGTGTTGAGGTCTTAGTACCTTTTCTGGTTATGTTGTTTGAAATGGGGTCTCACTATGTTACCCAGGCTACTCTCCTGACATGGGCTCGTACGATCCTACTCTCCTGACATGGGCTCGTACGATCCTTCTGCCTCAACCTCCCACATAGGTTGGGTACTATAGGCACACATCATTGTGCCTGGCTTGAGGTGGCTTTAGAAGGTGGGGACTAGGGGAAAATAATTAGGTCATTGGGAGCCCTGCTAGTCTCGTGGAGTGAGTTTTCTGAAGATTGGGTTGTTTTAAGACACTTGGATCCTTCTGCATACAGCTGCTTTCCTTTCCGTTTTTCAACTGTCTTCTGACCCTGCCAAGGCAGCCTCACCAGGGGCGGAACAGGAGGGGTTGCCAAGTCTTGCACTTTAGCGTCCAAAACTGTGAACTAAATAAACCCAGCCTCAGACATATTGTTTTATTAATAGAAAGTGGACCAAGAAAGACACAGACTCTCAGTACTAGGATGAACTCTGTGATTGATGAGCTATTGGACTTTCTTATTTTTATTTATTTATTTATTTATTTGCGGCGCGGGGATCGAACTCACAGCCTCACACCTGCCAGACAGGCGCTTAAGTCACTGAGCCAAACTCCCAGCCCTAGTTTTTTGAGTCAGGGTCGCACTCTGTAGCTCAGGCCGGCCTTGTGCTCTCATTGTAGCCTTAGCCGGCCTCGAACTCACAATGCTCCACCTACCTCAGCCTCCCTCTAACTATTGGACTTTAGAGGTTGCTACTAACCAATACGTTAGGCTCACCCAACACAACAACACAATGTACTCGATCTCAGCTTAGCTAGATAAGCTCAGTAACAGGAAATTTATTTATTTATTTGTTAATGTATTTAGTGATACTTGAGGATTGAACCCACAGCCTTCACACTGAGCCACATCTTCAACCTATTTATTTATTCATTTATTTATTTATTGACAAGGTCTCACTACGTTGTCCAGGCTGGGCTTGAATTTATAGTCCTCCTGCCTCAGTCTCCCAAGTGCTGAGATTACAGGTATTCACTACCATGTTTGGCCTAAAGTGAAGTGTTTTATAAAATCATTCTTGGCAGGACTCTTGTGGAATTGATGGTGATTTAAAGTTTTTTTTCCTTTTCCTGTTTATTCCTGAGTAGGTGTCCAGTTTTATGAATGGAATCATATTGGATCTTACAAGAACTTTTTTCTGTATATTCCTTTTCAGTAGCCTTATTTCCATTTCTAAGATAGTATGGCTGTTTTCAGCTATTTTGTGTGTGGGCGGGGGATTGAACCCAGGGCCTTGATCATGATGGTCAAGTACACTACCACCGACCTCAATCCTAGCCCATATTTTCAGGTTTTAAAATACTAGATAGCAGTTGAAAACCATGATTATTCTGAACGTTCTGTTGTTTCTCCCTTTAACTTACCTTATTTAAGTCTGGAAAAGGTAAGTTTCTGTGATCTTTTAAGAGGCACCTGAAATTTGGACATGAGCCATCAAGAAGGGTTGCTTAGCTAATTTTCCAATATTCATTGGGTCTCATGTGGTCTGATAGTTGTTAAGGAAGTTAAGAGTCAACAGTAAATCTGTTTACTAGATTGTGAGCTAACCGGGGTTTTTTTTTTTTCTTTCTTGAGACAGTGTCTTGCAATATAGTTCAGGCTGGCCTTGATCTATGTAGCCCAGGCTGGCCTCAAATTCATAGCAATCTTCCTGCTTCAGCCTCTTAAGTGTTGGGATTACAGATGTGTACCACCATGCCCAATTAGCCCTGGTTTCAGAGTGGATCCAGACTAGAATAATAAATCTGTTCCTTAATGTAATTAGTAAGTATATGACATACAGTAGATATAGATAATGCTATGAACATTTTTTCCTTCATCCAGGTTTAAAATAGAAAAGCAGTGGCACCCACCTGTTGTACATACCTGTAGGCAGGAGGATTGCTAGTTGAAGTCTTACCTTGGCAATTTAGCAAGACACAACCTCAAAAAAATGTTTTTAGAAAGGGCTTGGGATGTAGCTTAGTGAGAGAGCACCCTGGATTCGATCCCTAGTGCAGCAAAAATATCTTTTTTTGTTGTTTTTTAAAAATATTAATTAATTAAAAGAAGAAAGTTAAATTGGGAGTCTTGGGGTTAACTCCTAGTAAACCATAACAAGGAAAACAATGTATAAAAAAAGCACCAAGAAATATCTTGCATTTTCCTTTCAAAGGCACGCAGCATTGTACATTAAATTCCCAGGACTGTTGAAAATATAATACAAATGTTTAACCTATTAGGTTAAATTTGAGAAAAATAAATGTATTTTAATGGCATCTTTGTGTTGTTGTATTTTGGTTTTCAGCTATTTTCTACCAATTCTTTTTCCCAGCATTCTGGGTAGCATTGTCCTTAAAAAAAAAATCTTCTGGTGCCAGCTGTGGTGGCTTGGGAGGCTGAGGCAGGAGGATCACCAAGAGTTTGAGGCCAGGGACTGGGGGTTTGGCTCAGCGGCTTAAGCGCCTGCCTAGTAGGCGTGAAGTTGTGAGTTCGATCCCCGGTGCCACCAAAAAAAAAAAAAAAAGAGTTTGAGGCCAGCCTGGGCTACATAGCAAGACCCTGTCTCCAAAAAAGCAAAACAAATGAAAACCTTCTGGTGATAACAACAAATATAATAAAGCTGTAAGTAAATATAAGTAAGTAAATAATAAAATTGTAGGTGACACCTGACACCTGTGAACAACTTTGCAGTCTTGTATGAGTTTGAGGAGTATTGGTTCTTGTTTCTCTTTGTATTTTCCCTCGTAACTCAACTGTTTTTCTGATCTCCACATACCATGATCATGTGCTTAATAACCTCAGGAATCCAAAGTAGAGAATTCTTCAGCATTGGTGTTCTGGTGTCTGCATGCCACATGTGTGAGAACTTCAAACATTTCCAGACTTTGTTTTGTTTTGTGTGTCATCTGCTTAAGGAATGTACCTTTTTTTTTTTTTTGTATTGGGAATTGAACTTACAACCTTGCACCTGCGAGGCAGGTGCTGTGCTGCTGAGCTATGTCCCTGGCCCCCAAAAAGAAGTACTAAGCAGATCTCTGAGTTCACTGCAAGTGTGTTCTTCAGAATGACCTCACTGCCTTCGCAGGAGTGATTCTTCATATTTACCTGTCAACTGTGTCTGTGATTTTCAACTGTATCTGTGGTTTTAGGAGTTTTGTTTCGTTTTGTTTTGTTTGATATACACTCTTGGAGTCTTCATACTGGGTCTCACTGTGTAGTTCCGTGTCTGCCAGATGTGATAGATGGCGCACACCTGTGATCCCAGCACTCTGGGAGGATGAGGCAGAAGGATCACAAGTTCAACTTCAGCCTGGGCAACTTAGTAACTTTATCTCAAAATAAAAAAATGGGAGCATAGTATAAAGACTCTGGGTTTAATCTTCAGAACTGAAACAAAACAAAACAAAATAAAAAAGTCTTCCTCTTCATTGTTGTAAATATAAAAGACTGGCTAAAGAGGAGTGGTAGCATGGGACCTATGATAAAGCTAAAGTCTCATAACTGATTAGCAAATTAATAAACCACATGATTCTATTTGTGCTTATATCTAATGCATGGACAGTTGTTAATACCAGAGAGGCCTTTATATCTTTTTCTTCTTTTTGGAACCGGGAATCGAATGCATGACCCCATGCTTGGCAGGCAGGCACTGTGCCGCAGAACTATATCCCTGGCCCTCTTTTTTTTTTTTTTTTTGAAACAGACATTCTGGCTTTTTAAATTTTATTTTAATTAATTCATTTGTTTATTTTTTAATTTGTTTTATTTTTTTTTTTTGCGGCACCAGGGATTGAACTCACAACCTCGCGCCTGCCTCACAGGCACTTAAGGCACCAAGCCAAACTCCCGGCCCTGGTTTTTTGAGGCAGGGTCGCACTATGTAGCTCAGACCAGCCTTGCGCTTGCGTTGTAGCCCAAGCCGGCCTCGAACTCACAACACTCCTTCTACCTCAGCCTCCCGAGTGCTGGGATTAAAGGCATGCGCCACCACGCCCGGCTTATTTGTTTATTTTGATACAGGTTCTTGCTGTGTATTTCAGGCTGACCTTGAACCTGGAGCAATCCTCCTGCCTCAGCCTCCTGAGTGCTTAGATTACAGGCATGAGCCACCACACCTGACCTAGGCCTTTATATATCAATTACGTATTTTAGTGTTTTAATCTTTTGGCCTTTACCACAGATATGAAAGATATAAAGTTAAAATTGGAACTTAAAAGATTTTTTTCATGAACCTTTCTCAAGGCTTAAAATCTTAATTAAATATATGAGGCCCTGGGTTTGATCCTTGGTACCACACAGACACACACACACACACACACAGACACACACGCAAACATTAAATTAAACCTTAAAAAATTTAGCTATGAAAGAATTATAGATAGAACTTCAGTTGCAGTGCCTTTTTATTTATCTACAGACATTTCTCATTTAATGGCTATGTCGTGTTCCTGCAACTAGGTCATTAACTGAATTGGTTGCTAAATGAGGAATTGGATATAGTATGTACATTACAATATTCAGAACAATGAAATGGTCGAAGAGAACTTCAATTTGATGACTTCGCTTTTATTTGCATGACTGATAAATGCTGTACTGTAATGTATAGCGGAGCATAAAACTACAATACTGTACTAAACAGTTCAATCAGCAAAAATTACAGTACTGTATAAAGGTATGCTGTACAAAAAAGACCTGAAGCTGTATAAATAAGTGGTACAGAACTATACACACACAAGGTTGTAAGTCCTGGCAACAGGTCGTAAGTCTGAACAAGGCAGATTGTTAAAGAGGAATATCTATAGTTTTGCAATACTGGGGATTGAACTGAGGACCTTGGCAATAAGCTGGGTGCCCAGCTGTTTTTATTTTGGTTTTTACTTTGAAACAGGGTCTTACTGGTTGCCAAATTGGGCTCTAACTTCCATACTACTGCCTCAGCCTCACAAAGTGCTGGAGTTATAGCCATGTGCCATCATGCCTGCCTTAGCTCCAGTATAATCCATATACTGGAAATGCATTTTTTTAATTAAAGATGATTGTATTAAAAGTGATGGCTAATAGTAATTTTACTGAGCATGACTAATGGCTAAAAAAGCGTTTTCATGTGTGTGTTTTTGTGGCAATAGGACTTAAACTCAGGGCTTCTCACATACTAGGTGAGGATTGTGTCACTGACTACATCCCTAGCCCTAACTCAAAAGATTTGTGTGTGACCAGCAGGCTTTTCCATATTATATATGTGCAATGGCAGCTTTGGGTCTACGGTTCTAGTAGTTTTTGGAGACTTGGTGGTACCATCATGTATAGCTTTTTAATAAGAGCCACTTGATTTTGAGAGGGCAGTCTGTTTTTATACTTATTTGTGCACTCAATAGAGGTTTTCTGAGTACCTAATGTCAGATCTTGGTAGACATTAGAGATGAAAAGAGAACACATCTCTCCCACCAAGAGTTCAGTTGTTTTTTGTTTGTTTGTTTGTTTTGTTTTTTGTTTTTTGTTTTTTGGTACCAGGGATTAAACTCATGACCTCACACTTGCCAGGGAAGTGCTGGGCCACTGAGCTATATCCCTGGCCCAAGAGTTCAGTCTTGTAGTGCCTTCTTGGGTAACTAGCTTTTGTGCTTATCAGTGAGAAAACTCCATAAGCAATGTTCTCACTGAGGCACTTTGACATTTTAGTCCTGATTATTTGTTGAAAGGCTTTCACAATGCGTGTGAGGTATTTAATAGCTTCCCTGATCTCTACCTACTAGATGCCAGTAGCATCTCCAGCCCCAAGTTGTGACAATCAACAGTGTCTGCAGACATTGCTCAGTGCCTGGAGGCAAATCTGGAATGTGAACCAGACTTATGTGCATCAGTGACAAAAAGCTTTGATAAATTATTTTATAAAAGTTTAATACAAAGTTAGCAAATGTAATAAAAAGAAGCCTAGATCCATCCCGAAGCACTTGTCACCATTCATGATTTCACATAGTTGTGGTACAGAATAAGACCTAACTACGTGTTTTGTTTGCTTGCTTAGCAGTACTGAGATTTGAACCCAGGGCCTTTGCACTGAGCTACATCCTAGGTCTTTTTTATTACTGATTGATTTAGACAGAAGTCTCACTATGTAGTTCAGGCTGGGCTTTAACTCACTATGTAGCCCAGGATGGCCTTGAACTCAAGCAATCCACCTGCCTCAGCTTCCTGAGTGCTGGGATTACAGGCATGTTTCACCACAGGACACTACCATGGCCCTAAAGTAGCATGGCTCCCTTGGGGTCCCATACAGGACTTCCCAGTGGGTGTGATTAGAGGGAGCCTAGAGTGGGTGCTGGAGAAGGAGGAAGGCCCCAGGCAGTACACACTACAAGCACAGGACCCCGTCATAGCCCAGGCACCTGCCTCCACCAGGTTGTTGCATTAAGAAAGTGCTATTTCATCAGCTGACAACACAGTTCTAAGAATATCATAGTTCCAGGAATATATTATTTTCTAAAAGCAGAACAGTAAACTACTTTCTCTGAAACTCTGGAAAAATAAAAATGATTCCAGTGTTTTTCATTCACATGACTCTCTCTCTCTCTCTCTCTCTCTCTCTCTATATATATATATATATATATATATATGTTTGTTTGTTTTTGTACCGGGGATTGAACTCATGACCTTGCACTTGCCAGGCATGCCCTTATGCTGCTGAACTAAATCCCCGGCCCTATTTTTTTGAGACAGGGTCTCACTATGCAGTTGAGGCTGGCCTTGAACTCACTTTATAGCCCAGGCTGGTCTTGAACTTGCAAGGATCCTCCTGTCTCAGTCTCCTGAGTGCTGGGATAACAGGCATGTGCCACCACACCCAGCTCCTCACATGACTTTGAATTACTTTACTACAAAATGAACTTACTTGGACTTCTGTTTTTATTTATTTATTTATTATTTATTTATTTATTTTTTTGTAAGAGCAGAATATATTTATTGAGAGAAAGAAAGCTTCTATCAGAGAGAGACTTAGAAGGGGTCCCGAGTGGGTTGTCCTTTTTTAAAATTTTTTATTTTTTTATTTTTTACTTATTCTGTTTTGTTTTGTTTCGTTTCATGGTAGTACCAATGATTGAATCCAAGGCTTCACACTTGTTCTACTATTGAGCTACATTCCACAGTCCTTTTTAAATTTTTTTATTTAAAATTTAAATACTAAGGTTGACCAGGCTGGCCTCAAACTTGAGCTCCTCTTACCTCAGCCTCCCAAGTAGCTGAGATTACAGGTGTCCACCACTGCCTCCAGCTGACTTCTTCACTTTATTGCTTAACCATATGCAGACAACATAAGAAGAACATTATAGAGCTGAAAATTTATTTTAATAGTCACTCAGAGTTTGTCTTCCAGTGATGCTTGGCTTCTCAAAGTAGAGGGATTACTTTCCCAATGAAAAAGGATATCTTACCTTTAGTACTAATTAACCCTAACATAGATTTTTCCTCTCTTAGCTTAACTCCTTAAGTGGTGTGTGTGTGCGTGCGCATTGGTGACTAGGTCAGCTTTTTTTTTTTTTTTGGTCGGTACTGGGGATCGAAGTTAAAACCTTGTGCCTGCCAGACAGGCGCTTGAGCCACTAAACCAAACTCCTGTCCCTCATTTTTTGAGGCAGCGTTGCACTATGTACCTCAGGCTGGCCTTGCGCTCCTGTTGTAGCCCAAGCCGTCCTCGAACTCACAACGCTCCTCCTACCTCAGCCTCCCGAGTGCTAGGATTAAAGGCATGCGCTACCGTGCCCAGCTAGGTCGCCTCTTTTATCCTGTTTGCCTCATAATTACCTAAATTCCATACCTCTACATTTTCCTCAAACTTTTGTGCATTCTTATTCTTACAGAATATTCACGTTTCTACCACTGTGCCTGGTAGAATTTTGATTCATCATGGATAATCTGTCCCCTGAAGACATTCAGCTGAGAGCTAACCAGCTTACTGATGAGGTAAATAAATAATTGATTCTATTTCAGTTTTCATAGTTGAGAAATGACAGGGCCTTCCTTGAGCTCATTTTAGCCTCTTCCTGAGCCTTTTCTGTCAAAGAACACATTTGTCCCATAATACTATCACTAACCCTTTTTTTCAACTCAAAAAAAAATTACATAAGTGAAAACAATTTATATATTTTTTTCTTTTTAGGTAGGTTGTTTCTAAACAGTTCTTTGCAACAAAGATACTCTAAACTTTTTTTTTTGTGTGTGTGTGTGGCACTGGGGATTGAACTCCCAACCTTGCACCTGGCAGACAGGCACTTAAGTCACTGAGCCAAACTCCCAGCCCTAGTTTTTTGAGGCAGGGTCGCACTGTATAGCTCAGGCTGGCATTGCGCTCACGTTGTAGCCCAAGCCGGCCTCAAACTCAACGCTCCTCCTACCTCAGCCTCCCAAGTGCTGGGATTAAAGGCGTGCGCCACCATGCCCGGCTGTACTTAGATTTCTGCCAGTATTAAATTTTTATGTGGTCTATTAACACTACCATCTAAATTATTAAAGGACATCTGGTAGGAAGACCAACTTTGTTATTTTATTTTATTTTTTTTTTTTTTTTGAGGGGGAGGACCAGGGATCGAACTCATGACCTCGTGCTTCTCAGGCAAGCACTTGTGCTGGCCTTGTTTTGTTTTTTTAAAGAGAGGGATGACCTGGTGATTTTTAAAATTAGAATAACCTCATGAATATGGACTATGATCTATGTTTTTATTTGTTTTCATATTTTGGAATATTAAAACTCTGTTTTTTTCCTAGTCCCTGGAGAGTACAAGGAAAATTCTGGATTTAGCCGTTCAGGTAAGAAGTGTTTTTTTGTTTGTTTGTTGGTTTGTTTGTTTTTTCATCTTTTTGAGACAGGGTTTCACTATGCATTCAGGATGACTTTGAATTCACTTTGTAGCCTAGGTTGGCCTCAATCTCCCAAGTGTGGGGATTACAGGCATGTGCCACCATGCCTGGCCAAGAAGTGTTTAGTTATCACGTTAAATATAGGAATTTGTAGGTAGGATTCTAATAGCATGAACCAGAGTTGGTATTAAAGGGTGTCATATCGGTACACTATTATCTGAAACCAGAAGTTGCTGAAATGAAGTCATACACTAATGGGTCTTTTCTGTTTTTTTCCCTTTGACAGTATTGGAGTATGACAGGGAAGATGCATTCATCATGACTTTGTGACTTAACTGTTTTGGGGAATTATTATATTAAAGTGTGTTGGTTTATGACCTGAGTTTCTAAATGATTCTATTTGTCAGTCTGTGTAGGTTTGGTTTCTGTTATTTTGGGTTTGTTTTGTTGTATTATCTGCTTTTCTCCTCTTCTTTTAGTCTCAGGAGGCAGGAATCAAGACCATCACCCTGCTGGATGAACAAGGGGGTGAGTTGAAATCATTGATAGAAACTTTTTGATGTATACTGCCAAAAACACTGTCAAATCCCCCACTCATAAATTTGGGAGTACTTCCCCTTTGTAAGATAAGAGGAATATGTTTCTTTCTTTTCTTTCCATTTGAATTATACCACTTTCCTTGCTGGTCTGGGATAAGAGACAACAATGCCTGGCTGTCTATTAGATATGTGTTAGGCTAGCATGATGTATTAAGGGCATTGCTTATGAAGATTACATATGACATATTCTTGCATCATCCTCAGCAATCAAGTTAATTCCTAAAGCAAGTCTAAATTCTGAAGAGATTAGAAATATTCAATTAGAGCCAAGCATGGTAGTGTATGCCTGTAATCTCATTCCTTGGGAGTCTAAGGCAGGAAGATTACCATGAAGTTCAAGACCAGCATGGTCTGCATAGTGAGTTTAAGGCCAGTCTGAAGTACATAGCAGACTGCATCTCAAAAATCAAAATAAGGACTCAGGGGTGGTGGCATACATCTTTTATTCCGGCATTCAGGAGGCTGATCCAGGAGGATTGCTGTATTTCGAGGTCAGCCTAGCTACATAGTGTATTCAAGGCCACTCTGAACTACATAGTGAGACCCTGTTTCAGAAAAATCCAAAAATAAATAACAACAGATATAAAGAAAAGAAAAAAATCAATCTGACTTGGCCATGGCTAATGTGATCTAGCTTTTTTTTTTTCTTTTTCTTTTTGAGACAGGGTCTCACTATGCACTTCTGTTTGGCCTCAAGTTCACTTTGTAGCCCAGGCTGATCTTGAACTCACAACTATCCTCCTGCCTCCTGCCTCCTGCCTCCTGCCTCAGCCTCCTGAGTGCTGGGATT
>RJWM01028755.1:0-25257 GCA_004363535.1 Dasyprocta punctata
GTGTGCGTGTGCGTGTATGTACCATGGTTTGCCCATTCCCTGCCTGGCGATGAACCCCTGGTCCTGTGGCCCCTGTGGGCTGGTGTGAGCAATGCTGCTGTGAACGTGGCTGTGCACACACCTGTCCACGTGCCCAAGGGGCTGCTGGGTCCTGATTGGAAGTGTGCACTGCCATGGGCCGCTCGCAGCCACCGCCCACCCAGGCCCGGAGGTATCCTCTGCTGGAGGACATGCTTCCATTATGAAATTCCATGTCACGTAGCTATGTTTCCGTGTCAGCTGGACCGGGCCATGTCACGTGCATCACTGGAATCACTGACAGCCGCAGAGGGGAGGGAGTGGGGAGAGGGAGGCCTGGGGCTCTGGGGACACACCAGGCTGGGTGGGGACACCGCAGAGGGAGGCGGAGCGGCCCTTGCTCTGTCCCCTCCGCATACGGGAAGGGCCTGACTGGGTCCCGCTCTGGACAACAGCAAATCCCAAAAGCAGACTCAAAAAGATCAGATTGTTTCCGTGACCACAAGGCTCTGGGTGGAGGACACAGGGGCGCCCAGCACTCAGCAAGGCAGAGCTCACACTGCTGGACCAGGGGCTGCGGCAGGTGTGCCAGCCACAGGCTAGAAGCCCAAAGAGAAGGGTAAGAAAGCGGCCTTGGGGTGTGGATGGATCAGGAACCGTCCACTGTGGGCGGATGGCACATCATGCAGCCACTGTGGGACACAGTACAGCAAATCCTCAGAAAAGTCCCATAACATCCAGGTGTGGTGGCGCACACCTGTAATCCCAGCACACAGGAGGCTGAGACAGGAGGGTCACTGCAAATTCAAAACCAGCCCGGGTTACAAAGTGAGTTTAGTCAGCCAGGCGTGGTGGCACATGCCTTTAATCCCAGCACTCAGGATGCGACATTGTGAGTTCAATCCCCGGTACAAAAAAAAAAAAAAAAAAAAAATGAAGTGAGCCCAAGGCCAGCCTAAACTGCATAGTGAGACCCTGTCTCAAGAAGACAAAAAGAAAAAAAAAAAAACCTAGACTTGCCCCTCCCCCCGTCTCCACCCCTCTGTCCCCCTTGCCTGCGGCCTGCGGTCTCAGTGACCATGGCTCTGTCTACATTTTCAAAGCTGCTCTGGCTACGCTGGGCCTTTTCTTGTCAGAATTCTCCAGGGAGTATCTTCAAAGCCAGGTGGAAGTGTGACAGGAACCACAGGGAATCTTCACACCCTTTTGGGACCATGGAGCCTTCCGGTCTACAATCAGCCGACCTCACCGGTGACTCCAGCTTCCTCGGCTTCTCAGAGCCCGCTTTTCTGGCTTTCAGTTTGAAAGTCTTGCATATTTTTTCCTTAGTTTGATTCCTGGACACTTGATGCCTTTGATGCTATTGTAACTGTTTTACGTTTCCATTTTACTGATGTAGAGAAATGTCGCTGAGTTTTATAGATTGGCCCCTTGCCCCTTAGCATTGCTAAATTAATTTGGCTCTAGTAGCTGCTATTGTAGGATGTATGTATGTACGGATATATTTATTTTGAGATAGGTTCTCCCTATGTAGCTCAGGCTGGACTTGAACTCACTGTGTAGTCCAGGCTGCTCTCAAACTTGCTGTGATCCTCCTGCCTCAGCCTCCCAAGGCGTCTTCCCAGTGAAGTTCTGTCCTCTCTCTCCTTGTTCTGCCACATCGCACTGGCCAGACCTGCTGCACGATGCTGGGGAGGGGACAACGAGAGCAGGGTCCTTGCTGTGCCCGACCTTGGAGCCCCCGTGCAGCGGGCATTGGCACAGCCCAGCATAGCTCGTCCCACCCAGGGCTGTGGCCCCTTCATGCCCTGTCTCTGAGGCTCTTCTTGGGAATGGGTGGCAAGTATTCTCCAAAGCCTCTGCTGTGTCTCTTGGGCCAATCGCAGGCATCATTTTTATTCTGTTGCTATGGTAACTGTGCTCCTGATTTTATTTTATTTTTGTTGGTACATGTTTGTAGTACACACTGATTATGCTCATCGTGGGGAGCTGGTCCGTGTACATAGTGATCTTAATTTTTTTCAACCCCTCCCCTCTATCTCTTGATCTCCCTCCTCTGTGAAAAAGATCTGTCTCCCTACTTCCTATTATCTATCTTTTATTTTGCTTTTATTTTTACTCTGGGTTTCTCATATAAGAGAAACCACGCGATATCCAAGCTTGTGTGTCTGAGTTGTTTCACTTTGTTTCACTTAACATTACAGTCTCAAGGTGCATTCATTTTCCTACAAATGACTGTTATCCTTCTTCGTGGCAGTATAGTACTCTGCTCCCTAATATCAGAACAGTAGACCAGCCTTGCACTCCTGGGACAGTTGCAGCCCCCAGGACATTAATTCTCTTTATATATTTATGGACTGGATGCCCTGACACATCGTTAAGGACTTCTGGGTCTGTGTTTCTCAGTGACTGTATTAGCTTTCTGTAACTACAGTAAAACACCACAGCAATTACCTTAGATGAGATGATTTAGGGTGCTTGAGTGGCCCTACCCATGGCCGGGGCAGGAGGCACAGAGAACCTCTCACCTCAGCCGGGGAACAGAGAAGAGGAGGGCTCAGGGATCCAGGGCGCCCCTGAAGCTCACGCCCCAGGGACCCACAACCTCCCCCGGGCCACCTTGGAGACCAGGGCTTTAGCATGTGGGCTCGGGGACCCTCAGCACCAGGCCAGCGCCCAGGGTGGGCACCGCAGCTGCCCTTTCCCCCTGTGCTGTCCCATCTGGCTGTGGTCTCGGGTCACGATGGCCCCGTGAGCCACCTGGGCGGGACTGACATCCGGGGGCTCTGAGTGCAGCTGCTTCTTTGGTTGGTGGCGGCTGTGCGGCTGACAGCATGGGTCTCTCAACAACTCTTCTGTTTCATCTAAGTTTCAGGGTGTTTTGGAGTTTTTTGTTTTTGTTTTTGTTATTGCATTAATAATGCTCATTCCAAGATGGGCGAGGTGGCGCACACCTGTAATCCCAGCACTTGGGAGGCTGAGGCAGGAGGATCATTGTGAGTTCAAAACCAGCCTGGGCTACAAAGTCAGTTCAAGGCCAGCCTGAACAGCATAATGAGACCCTGTCTCAAAAAATAGGGCTGGGGACTTAGCTCAGTGGCCTAAGCACCTGCCTGGCAGATTTGAGGTGCGTTTGATCCCCGATACCAAAAAAAAAAAAAAGCTCATTCCCTCCTTTGTATTTTTTTGAGGCAAGATCTTGTCACATAGTGACAGGCTGGTCCTGAACTCTCTATACAGCCTAGGCTGACCTCAAACTCACGATCTTCCTGCCTCAGCCTCCTGAGCATGGCTGAGACATCAACCCTGAAGTCTCTTAAATCTGTGCTGTGCATGATGATGTGTCTTCTCTCCTTTCTGACAAGGATCGACATGTGCGGGCTAACATGGCGCTGGACGGCACCTCACTGGGGTCTTCTCTCCAACCCCAAAATTAAACCTGCTTTGCTTTTCGTGCATGAGCCAATGCTCCTCCAATCAGCTGTGAATAAGTCATTCCGCCCGCCCCTTTAACTCCACCCCTGTCAATTCCAAATAAACCCCGTGGTTTTTTCCTTAAACTTCCAGAGGGTGCCTGCCTCTCTTCGGCAGCCCTCCTGGGCCCACAATAAAGGCCTCTTTTCTTTCTTTCTGTTTTTTCTGTCGCGCTTCGGAGAACCAAATACAGATGATGTACGCTTTCCCCGCTTTTTCTTTTCCTAGCTCAGCCCCAACGGAAACCTATCGGGTTGCATAGACTTCTTCAAATAATCAGCTTTTGGTTTTACTGATCTCTCTCTACTGTTTGACCACTTCTATTTCATTTGCATCTGCTCTTATCACATCAGTTTTTCTATTTTGTTGGTCTTGGCAAAGTCAGCTCTACCTGTGCGTGGGGCCCGGGTGCGTGGAAAGGGCAGGTCTGTGTCCCCAGGTCCTGGCTCCGCCCCAGCCCTCTCTGAACAAGGGCCCTAGGTCCTGCTTCCTCCTGCTTGGGGTGGGCTGGCCTGGGGTTTCCAGGCCAGGAACCGAGGGTGCCGAACCCAAAGCCCAGACGGCGCTGGGTCAGGGTGAGGCGCTCACACCGCCACCCTCACCGGGGCCTCGGATCCGGCGTCTGTCCGCGTGGCCGGGACAGGGACAGAAGGTGGACCGGCCTGACGCAGAGCCACTGGCGGCCACCAGGGGGCGGTGCGACCCCGGGAAGGTCGGTGCCGATCAGTGTGCGCGTGCGCAGTCGGCCCGCTCCTTCGCTGCTTCACACGGGATCCCGGGTTCCTACGGCCCCGCCCTTTCCCTCTCCTGGCTCCGCCCCCGGCCCTATCCCGCGGCCCCCGCCTGGTGTTCGTGACCACCAGGGGGCGCCAGGCACTTGAGGACCAGGCGCCCGCGAGGGGAAGGGGAAGAGGAAAGCGGGGAACCGTGGCGGGAGGCGAGGAGGGGTCGTAGAGGGCCGTGGTGGGCATGGGGACGGGCAGGAGCGGGCGCTTTCCTGGGCGTATCCTGAGCCCGGGTCCCCCAGCTGCCTTCAGCCTGGAGTCCCTTTGGGGCCCTGGCTGAGGCCCAGAAGCTAGGCTGGGGAGGGCGGGTTGGGGGCCCTGACCTGGAGAGGGAGCCCCAAGGTGGCTGCATTTGCAGCTGGGGGCGCCAGGCCTGTGGCAGTGCGATGGGGGCTCTCCCCGTCTGCCTCTGGAACAGAGCCGGGATCCCCGTGTGGCTGCTGGGGCCCGGCAGCCCAGCCGTGGGAGGGCCCGGGCCAGGGTTGTGGGGTGTTGGGAGGGTGTAGGCGTGCCCATCCTTCCAGGGTGGTGGGTGGGGCGCAGCGGGTGACCCCAGCCACCCACCCAGCCAAACAAATCAGAGCCGCAGCATATGGTCGGCAGGGGCTGTGTTTGCCCAGAAGAAAGCTGGGCCACGGCCAAGGTCCCATCCCGCCTGTCCCTGCCCGGGTCCATCCCCATCTGTCCCTGCCCAGGTCCCCTCCTAGCCCATCCCTGCCCAGCCCCGGGGGCCTCAGGGCCAGGGCTGGGGCCTGGGTTGGAGAGACAGGTGCACAGTGGGCTGCAGGCTGGGGCATTCCTGGGCCAGTGCCATGATCTCCAGGTCCCCAGGGTCGTGTCCTGGGGACGGGCAGCTCTGTGAAGCTGTGGCGGTGCAGGGACCCCGTCTCTCCTCTGGGCAGTGGGGTGTAGCCCCCACCCCCACAGGGCCCAGGTGATGGGTTCGGGCCCCTGGGGTGGGGCCGGGCAAGGGCTCCAGGGTTGCCGAGGGAGCTGGAGGAGGTGGGCGCTGTGGCTCTGGGATGGGGCCCCTGGACAGGCGGCTCCTGAAAGGGTGGGTACAGGGAGGGGCCTCAAACCCTCCCTAGCCCAGGCCCAAGCTCATGCCTGGGACAGCAGGAGCCACTGTCAGGGCTGTCTACACCATACTGGTGGGGAAACCGAGGCAGGGCTGGGACTAGCCTCCCGCTCCACCCCAGTCCTCCAGTCCCTCCCAGGCTCTGCTCTGACCAGCGGGACGCCTGGCACCTGCAGCCCACCCTGCTGCTCTTCCCGCTCCGGAGCCCAGGGAAGCCAGGCCCATTTTTGTCCTGTCACCAACGCAGCTGCAAAACAGAACTTTCACATTTCGAGGAAGGGGCACAGAGACAGAATGCCCAGCCCACTCCACACCCCACAGCCCTCGGCGTAGAGCTGTCCCACGCCAGCCTGGCCACCCCGATGTCACTGCCCAGCCCAGCGCTGCTGGACCTGCACACTTGGTGGGGCAGGTGGACCCAGTGAAGGTACCCATGGGTCTGGCTGCCTGGCCAGGCCCCGCGCGGACACTCCCCAATCTCCTGCTCCTGCAGCCCCAAAGTCCAGGGGGTGCAGGGACCCCGTGGAACTCAGAGACCATCACGCTCCTCTGCCAGGAGGGCTCCCCAGCCTTCCAGGCCAGGGGGGCTTTGGAGCGGCCCACAGGCCCCCTGCAAACTGGCTAATGAGGATGATTAAACCCCAGTAAACTCTGAAAGGAAAAGGGCCTTCTCCAGCACCATCCCCCAGGACCCCATCTGGCCCAGAGGCCGGGGCTGTGTGGCGGCGTCACCTCGTGTACCCGACACTTCTCTCGTGTGCCAACTGGGGTGCTCCACTTCAGAGCTGGGAAACTGAGGCTTTTCAGGGCACGCAGTGGCCCAGGGCCCCTCTCGGGCAGTGCTGGGGCTCCCTGGGCAGGCTCTGGCTTGGGGTCCTGAGCCCTCCATGCTAGTGGCCAGGCTGCACGGCGCTGGGGCTTTCCCGCCACCCAGGTGTGGCCGGGGACAGCGCGCGGGGCGGCCAGGCAGAGCAGGGCCGCATCTCGGGGCTTTCCTAGCAGGAAGAGCGGCTGTGGGAAGCCAGACACGGAGCGGGTACCGTCAATGTCAGCTCGCCACCTGGCACCCGAGGATGGGGCGGTGGCCGGGGTGGGGCACCGCAGACCCCCAGCCCAGGAATCCCGCGCTATTTTTAACATGGCTGGGAGAAGCTGGGGGAGTATCCCCTCCCCGCCCCTCCTCTCGACCTCCTGGCCCTGTGTTTGAGCTCTCACTGGGCAAACAGCGGTGATAAGGCAGAGATTAGTGATGGTTCAGCCCCAGATAAACAGCCCCAGGCTCCAAGCACGGATCCCGGCACCAAACCTCTCCTGGCAGCTTTGAGAGCTGAGTCTCATCCACCCTCATCCTGCCCTTCACTGGTCCTCCTCCTGTCCCCATCTAACTGGTCTCAGTCCCTTTGAAAGGGGGCACAATGCTGGGGAGGTCTCCAGGGCCAGTGGAATGGGCTGTCACCTCCCATGTCCTATTGCTCAGCCTCTGCTAATGCAACCCGCAGTGGTCTCCACCCTGGGGCTGAGGGTGCAAAGGGCCAGCAGTAAACAAGGCTGGAGGTGGCGTCCATTCGGAGCCAGGATCCGTCTCTGCCTGCAGTCAGGAGGCAGGCTCTAGCTGAGGTTGTCAAGCACGGCTGGAAGAGTTCAGGCTCCTCGTGTGGCTGGCGTTGTCACTGCAGTGGGGACCCAGAATCGGAGGAGCCATGTGTGGCTCAGTGTGTGGCAGGAGCAGGACTTAGACTCCAGGGGCCAGAGTCCAGGCGCAGCTCAGGTGGGGATGGGGCTCAGCGGGGGCCGGGATCGGCTTCCAGCCCGTGCCCTGGCCTGGGCAGCTGCCTCTGCCCGGCGTCCCTTGGTCCTGTGGTCGCGGGTCAGTTTGCGGCAGCTGAACTCGTTTCCTCCTTGGATCGGCGCGTTCTTGGCCAGCACCCAGCAGCTGCTTCCCGGGGGAGAGGCCGTTCCCGTCAGCCACATTCCCACGCCTGCCTGGGCGGGAGCCAGGGAGTGCTGGGTGTCGAGGGGCTGCCTCCCCGGGGGCGTGCGTCTCACCGGCAGCCACCGTCCCTGACGGCTGGGGGCCGTGCCCCATCCCTACCTGGTGCTGCGTCTCATGCCCACTCCTGCCCCAGGGGGACGGCAAGGACAGGAGCACTTGGGAGGCCGGAAGAGCCAGGGCTTCCCTGTGGGCCTGCACTTGGCTGGGCCTCAGTTTCCCCCATGACAGCAGAGTGGGGAAGCCAGGGGCTGGGCAGGATCTACCCAAGATTCCTTTAGCCTGTCCTGCAGCGCGTGGTGACAGATCTAACAGGCCAGGGACATGTGGGATCTTGGTGCCTCCTGGTGGCTGGGGACCTGACTCTGGTGGGGGGGTTTGCTTGGGGCTCGCGTGTGACCAGCTGTGGGGCTGGCTGGAGCAGGCTACCATTGCAGGAGTGGTCATGGCCACCTCAGAGCTTGAAGCCCGGGGCCAGGTGGGGCCCAAGAGCCAGGCCACTGACCTCGGTCCGCAGCTGGGCAGACTCGGGGGCCCTCTAGGGTCCTGGCTCTGCGTCCCAGAGGCTCAGCCGTGAAGCCAGCAAGAACAGAGGAGCTGTGTGTCCAGAGTGGAGCCAAGGCCTGGGTGCCGATGCCCAGCCCGGCTGGGGCAAGTGTGGTGTGTGTCTCAGACTCGGCCAGCAAGGTTTACCATGCCCGGGCTGGGGGAGGAGGCAGTGGGGGACACCGGGAGGACGGAGCCCCTGCCCTCCCGGCCTCCTGCATAGCTGGCTGGTGCAGTAACCTCCCCTCTCCGCCTGCCTGCCTGCCGTGTCTCCACTTGCCTCTCAAGGCCCCTGCCCCAGGCCCGGAGGGAGCCTCGCCCGCCTTCCCAGGGCTGGGACAAGTCCCTGCGCAGCCTGGGCCTTGGTGCCAGCCCCGAGCGTGAGAAAATGCTAAGCTGAAGAGGGAGGAGTGGCAGGTGGCCAGGTGTGCCTACCTGCAGGTGCCCCCGGAGCCCAGGAGGCCGGCCAGCCCAGGTGCAGGCCCCCAAGGGCCCCAGGGCCCAGGAGCCGGGGAAGACCCCCAGCAGGTGGAGCTGGGGCCTGTGCCCTGTGGCTCTGTGCTGCTGCCACATAGTCGCCCCAGTCCTTGCCTGTCCAGAGGAAGAGCTATCAGTGTGGCCAGCAGGTGTCCACAGGGTCCTCGCTGGGGTCACTGGGGCCTGAGGTGTGAGGCTGGGGGACCCCAGGCCCTGTCCCCCAGCTGGGGGCGGGGAGCTGAACCTGCCGCCTTTGGGTCCGCTTGGGTGCACCCAGGTCTGGCTCCAGGCCCGTGGGTGACCCCAGAACAGGACAGAGAGAGGAGGACTGTGTGGGCAGCGCCGTCCCCAGCCTCGAGGCCCACACTGGCAGCAGGGACAGGGGCGTCGTCCCCAAGCAGCCAGCACGACGGGTGCTGCCCGGGCATGTGCGGTGCTCAGCACTGGTGCCACTGGGTGAGGGCACCTGGGTGGCCGGGACCCAGGAGTACCTGCCGCTGTGGCCCCCACACCCAGACCCAGAGGGTCTCCAGGCCCCCCAGCTCTGCACACATCGCTCCTGCAGCATGGGGAGACTGAGGCACTGATGGGGTGGCACTGAGGCGATCAGTCAGCCGGCCCAGAGTGCCTGGCGTGTGGGCCCCAGGACCCTGAGGCCCCAGGACCTTGAAGGCATGGGCGGAGGCTGGGATCACGGCCGAAGGCCCGGATGGTGCTACGGCTGGGTGTGGGTTGCGCCAAGCCCATGCAGGGGAAGTTGGGACAGCACGGAGGGGCCCTCACCACAAGCAGGCACAGTGGGAACCGAGACTGGGTCCCTCTCCTCCTACCCGGCTGCTAGGAGGCCCCATGCCAGGCCCCTCCAGGTGCTGGGACTCAGCACCCATAGCCAGGCCCCTACGCCACAGAGCCCACAGACCAGGGACACGGCCCAGAGACCAGGCAGGGTGCACTGGGCCAGCGCGGCTGGCTCTCGGGGAAAGAGGCTCCATGGCACCCATGACAGATGGGCGCAGGGATGAAAGTTGCAGGCCAAGGCAGGGGGCAGTGGGGTGCCCAAGGGGTGAAGCTGGTGCATGGGGAGGAGCCCTTAGGCCCTACAGAAGAGGGCTGCTATGCATTGGCTCCCAGGCCTATGAGCAGTCCGCAACCTGCACAACTGCTCAGGGCGGCCCTGCCAGGTACAGCTAAGAATGGCCCTGGGGCCCGGCCTGGGGTTGGCATTCACCAGCCATGTGGCCAGCCCCCTTCTCCTCTGAGTCCCCCCCTGGGTCCCGCCCTGGTTTTTCCCAGCACATGACTGCTCCTTCACCATCTGCCGCAAAGGAAGGAAGGCCCTGTCACCCGGCGGCCCGTGCTG
Organism: Dasyprocta punctata; assembly: GCA_004363535.1. Taxonomy (NCBI): domain Eukaryota; kingdom Metazoa; phylum Chordata; class Mammalia; order Rodentia; family Dasyproctidae; genus Dasyprocta; species Dasyprocta punctata. Next base: position 9,729 of record RJWM01028755.1, read on the forward strand.
GGGACAGGGCACAGAGGACATCAGGTCACCGCCCACTGCCCCGGCCTGGGCAGTGCAGGAGGGGAAGGAGGAGCTGGGGCTTGCCAGACAGGTTCCCACGGCATCTGGTCAGAGCCCCTGCACCTGCCCCTCTGTCCGCTCTGGTCACACCCTGAGGACCATGCGGGCACAACACATTACCCCAAGTTCAGGGTCCCAGGAGGTGGGGGAGGACCCGCCCCAGGGCCCTGCAGGCCCTCCCCTCACCCAGGCGGGGGACAGAGCGGCACAGATTTTCCCAGACTCAGGCGCAGCGCGGGGTGCCAGCCCCCACTCCCTGCCAGGGTATTGGGCAGATGAATCTTTTGCAGGTGGGGAGGCCGAGGCCCAGGGCCCAGTGGCCTTTGTGGACCCTTCAGTGCCCTCCCTGGGGTCCTGGGGAGGGACCCCCGCCTGCGGGAGAAGCTCTGAGCGTGCAGAGGAGCGGCAGGTCCCGGCCTGAGCGTCCCGGTCTGCAGTGCAGCCTCGGGTAGTGTCGTAGGAGGGGCAGGAGACTGGGCGCGTCTGGGGCCTTCCTGTGGGAAAAGGGGCTTTCTGGGATCCCAGGGCGCCCCTCCCAGGACCACACATGGGCAGGGAGCTCCCACCTCTGTGCCCCAGGGTGCCCGCCCAGGATGGGTGATGGAGGGGTGATGTCTCTGTCCTCATCCCAGGCCATGGTTCCATGCTGGACCTGGCACCAGGCGAGCTTCTGCCCAGAGCAAAAAGAGGTGCAGGGGGCCCCGGGGTGGAACCCCGAGGCCCAGCACGGTGGCCCAGTGCAGTCACCCTGTGCCCCGCAACCCTGGCAGGTCCCGCTGTCCCTGACCCTCATTCCCCTCCTTCGCTGGGCTGCGCCCTCACCGTCACCACCACCATCACCGTCGTCAGCATCACTGGACCTCTGATGCCTCTGGCGTCCACTCTGGGGATGTCCCTTCCCGCTGTGGCTGTTCCCAGCGCCTGTCTCTCTGTGGGTGTTCTCTCTGATGGGGTGAAGCACACCCCGATGGAGGAGCCGCTGGCTGGGAGCCCCGCGCCCTACCTGTGCCAGCTCAGGCCTGGGGAGGTCACGTGCCGTGGCCCTGGTATCCAACCTGGCTGGGCGAGGCTGGGCTCGGTGTCCAGCGCTGTCAGCGTGCAGAGATAAGGGGGCGCCCGCCCCTGATCCCCCACCCCTGACCTCCTGACCATCCTGGGGAGGTCTGCGGCCCACTCCCCCGTGTCCTGTCCACACCCAGGGCTGGCTGCAGGGAGACTCGGGGACATCTCGGCTCCATGAGGATGGGGAGGGAGGGGTCCTGCCAGCCAGGGGCCATGGGGGACATTGTGTGCCACCCTTGCCCCTTTGTGGGGTGCAGCCTGGGCTCCCCCTGGGCACATGGGCTGGCAGGGCAGGACTGGCTCCTTGCTCCAGCATCTCATTGGTCAGGGAGGCTCTGGGTCTCATACCCTGACTCTGGCCCCAGGTTTGCAGACCCTCAGGGACCACCCTGACCCCCTCCTGGGCTCCTGGCTCCGCAGTGGCTGCCCTGGTTCCTCCCCTTGCCCTCCCAGTCCAAGGTGTGCCTGACCCCTTGGTGAGCCTCCGTCTTCCTGCCCCTCTGTGCGCGCGCCCCTTGCAGCACTTGGTGCCCCTTTGCGGTCCCAGGCTTCCGGGGGGGAGGAAGTGAGACTGGGTCAGGGCGGGGGCTCCGAGACCCAAGCACAGCTCCAGCTGTCCTGGGGGCAGGGAGTGTGTGCCAGAGCTGGGGTGTCCATACGCAGGGTGCGGAGGTGGCCTTGTCCCTTGAGCCCCAGTGCAGGTGGCCTGGGAACTGGGGGAAGGTGGGTGTGGAGCTCAGTGGCCAGCAGGGCCCGGGGCTGAGGCCCAGCTCGGTGGCTGGAACCCTGGCTACTGGTGACCCCCAGTTGCCCCTTGCGTGCAGCCTCAGGCAGCCACTTTTCCGGGCCCCACAGCCATTGCACAAGCCCACAAGCCGGCGACACAAACACAGAGCGCAGCAGCATTCCTGGCCAGCTTCCTCTTTGCTCTGTGGAGTCCGTGGCAGGGTGAGCAGGGCGCAGTGTGAGACAGTCCGGGAGCCCCGGGGCTCAGGGCCAACTGCCCAGTCCTCCAGAGTGACTGGCAGGTGACGGGGACGCAAGCTCCGTGAAACAAGGCTGCCACAGCGGGAAAGGACCTTGTGTCTGATGGGCTCAGCCCCTGTCACTGGCCTGGAGGGACACACGCTGACTTGTGGACCCTCCTCAGAGGTGGGGAGACAGGCATGGCAGGGGCAGGGGACCGGGTGTCTCGAGCTCCTCCGTCCCTGCTGTGGAGACTGAGGTCCAGGGAGGCGCTTACCTGCCACCACCCTCTCGCTGCCCCGGGCCATGGGCCCTGTGTGCAGACCCTGGCCTGGCCACTGGCGGCCATGACAGGGCGTCAGTGTCTTTGCCATTGCCCTGGCCCGGGCAGGATTCGGGAAGCCAGGCAGGACATCCATGCCCGGGACAAATGCCGTGGGCACCGTGGGGCTGGGCCTGGCAGGGCTGGGGACACGGGTCGGCCTCCATCCTGTCCATGGGACGCAGCCCTCCTGAGAGCCCTGTCCCTGCAGCGGGCTTAGGGCCACCGCACAGCTTGGGGGTTCGTGCCAGGCGTCTTGGGAACCGCCGCACCTGCACGCTGCGGACACGGGACGCCAAGTCTTGTTCACGGGTTCCACGCAGCAGGTGCAGTGAACGGGGAACTTGGCCAATGCAAGGGAGAAAGGAAAAAACAGGGTCCAGGCTGGAGATCCCTGCTGTCACCACGGCCTGGCCGCCGCCCAGGCCTCCCATGGGCGCTCACTAAACAGCCACATTCAACAGCCCGGCTGACGAGTGGCGGTCACTTACGCCATCTTCTCATTGGACAGCCGGGGTCCCCATCCTCACCCCAACTGCCATTACCTCCCCGCCAGCCCGTGGCCTCTCCCAGCACCCGGGCGGCGCCCTGGCCCTGGCCTCTTCTCCCTGGTGGCTCCCAGACACGGCGTGTCTTGCTCTGTGATGCGGGATGGGCCTCCCTCTGCCATCTCCCTGCGCCTGTCCGGCCTCAGGCTGGCTGGGCACCCTCGGGCAGGGACCCCAGGTGAGCAGTGGCCCCCTAAGAGGCACCCAGCTCCTCTCACTGACCAGCACTGTCACTGACATCCAACATCTGTCACCATCCACTGTCACAGGTGGGACTCGGGGCTGGAGGGACAGACGTAGAGGCCGACCTTTCCCCAGAAGCACGCCAACCCCCACACCTCAGCCCTTGGCCACCCGTGCCACCTTCCACCCACTGCTGGGCACCTGTGCCAGGATCTGCCTGGGCCCCAGCAGGGTTTGGGACAGCCATGTGATGCCCGCACGGTGGCAAGAGCCCGATGCCTGGTGGGCTGGATCTTCTCCGCCAGTCACATCTCGGGACGGTTGGGTCCCCGCACCCACCATCAGCTCTGGGTAATGTGATTCCCCTGCCTGCGCCCCCAGCCCCTCCACCCCACTCTGGCAGCTCCAGGTGCCCCCCAAGCTCTCTCTGGCCCCTCAAAAGTCCAAAGCAAGAAGTCAACAAATCCCAGACCCAGCAGGGCTGTGGGTTGCCAGGAAACCTGGGGTTTGGCTGTTACCTGGGGCCCTGTCCCCAGCCCCGGCCCCAGGGTAGGGAGCCCCACCCCACTGCCAGCCTGTGGGTGGCACCTGTGCTTCCCTACTCTATGGCAATTGGTCTTTCTGGGGAGCAGAGGAGGGGGCACAGAGGAAGCCACCCCTGCGTAGGAGGGCTCGGGGGAGGACCCTGCCCTGCTCGGTCAGGGGACTGAAGCGGAAGGGGGCGAGGGGTGGGGGAAGAAGCTCAGGAACGTGGCTGGAGCAGCTCCACTGGCTTTGGGAAGATGTGGGAGGCTGCAAAGCCCGCCAGCATCCTGTGGACCCTGGGAACGGACGTGTGATGGGGACCTTGCCATCCCCAGCCAGGGCCCAGGACGCCGGAGGTGGACGTGTAGGGGGGTGGATGTGGCCCTCCACTCAGGCCTCCTGGGGGTGTCGGGCATGGACACATCCCTGGGGTGGGGGCTTTCGCCGGGAAAGTGGGTAGTGTCCCCTCCCTGTGTGGTCTCAGCTGCTGGGAGCAGGAAGTGTCCCCACCCCACCCCTGTTGGGAGCGGAACCCTTTTCCAGGAGGGGGCTTGTGATGGCGGGGTCCTCGGGGCTTGCAGGAGACTGTTGGGTCTGAGGGGAAGGAGGGCTCTGGCCTTCGGGGAAGCCACTGAGTCACCAGAGGAGTGGCCATGATCCCCATGGAGATGGCACCCTGTCCTGGGGATGGGCCCTGCACCCCAGCCCTCCAGCCCTGGTACCTAGCGGCCAGTGATAGCCTTGTCCTAGGACCCCTGGCTCCCTGGGCTCTGGCAGCCCATGGGGAGGCGGAGCAAAGCCAGGCTGTGTGGGCTGCCTCCCTCTGCTGGTGCAGGCGGGTGTGTCCCACCCAGGACAGGCTCCCCAGGCCCCGCTGCACCCCAGCCCCCATCCCAGGCCAGGTGTAGGGACTGAGTCTCAAGAACCAAGCCCAGGCCCTCAGTTATGTTAAAGTGGGGTCACAAGGGGGACCCTAACTCAGTATGGGAGATCCGCACGGTCCCTATAGGGACTGACCAGGACAGACACACCCAGAGGGACAGCCCGGGAGGACACGGGGAGAGGCCGGGGCAGCAGGGACGGGGGCCTCGGGGGAACGGGCCCCACGACACCTCGAGCTCTGACTTCAGCCTGTGCAGGACTTGAAGACAGTGATCCCCCGTTTAAGCTGCTGGCCGCCGTGCTGTTAGGGGCTACGGTGCAGGTCAGATCCCCGAACACCCCAGTGCAGCGGGAGGCAGAGTCCCTGCTCCTGCCCCTGTCCTGCCCCTGCCAGACAGCACAGGCAGGGATTCGCGGTTTCCGAGACTCCAGGCCCGTGGGGCCCCTGCCCAGTCCCGAGGCACAGCTTGCCGACCCATAGCGCCGTGATCGCCCTGGCCTCCCATCTCAGCCCGAAGCCTGCGAGCCCGGGGTATTTCTGCACCCCCCTGCCCGGGCTGGGCACACACGGCCCCCTGGGGCTTCCCAGGGTCCCCGAGTCCCTGCTCATGGGGCACTGCCTTCCTGTACCCCAAATCCACACTGAGGCCTGGCAGTCAGCTGGCAGGGCTGGACAGGAGGTGGCCACTTCCTCACCGCTGGTGACTCACGGTCCGTTTCTGGGAAAGCTCCTCTCAGAGCCCACCGGTCCTGCTTGCGTGTGGGAGCTGCTGCGGGAAGTGCAGCTGCGATTGGGCCGGCCTAGGCCGCGTGCAGGGAGCGGGGGCCTGGAGGGACGAGAGCTCGGCCATAGCATCCCCAGGCCGCCTGACCCTCCCGGTTAGGCACAGTCGCTCTTCGAGGAGAGAACCCCTTGCCTTCCGAGCCTTCCCAGGGTCCTGCATCTGGGTGGGCCCTGTGTGGGAGCCCCCGTAGTGAGCCAGGAGGGTTGTGGGCTGCACCTTGGGGTCCTGCAAGCAGAGGGGCTCTGGCCAGGCCCAGGGGAGACAGGCTGCTTGCATGCCACCCCCACGTGCTGCCTGACCAGTGGCCACACACACCTGCTCCCTTATGCTCCCCTGGGAAGATCCAGGAAGGTGGAGGCCTGGGCCCAGAATGAGCACAGGACCACTGCACCCCGGGCCACATATGGGCCAGCCCAGCTCCAGCCCCTGGCTGTCTGTCCCTAAGCTCGAGACCGGGAATCAGGTCAGGAGCCCCTCGGCAAGGGGGAGCGGGAACATTGTGGTGGTGGGCAGGAGGTGGATCAGGTTACGGATCCGTGGAGGGGACTGGCAGTGGCCACAGAGGGCTGGGACGTCAGCTGCAGCCAGCTCAGGAGCCAGGTCCCGGGCACTTCCCTTGGCCATCTAGGGACACCTGCAAGGAGCGGCTGGGCCCCAGCTGGCCCTGCTGAGTCCTGAAGTCCCCACAAGGGTCAGAGTGGGCTCTGTCCGCAGCAGGGGACCCTGGCCCATGGTCAAGTCACTCCTCCGCCTCCTCGGAGCACAGGATGCTTCTGGCACCCAGGACTGCCTGTGCCCGGCGAGGGGAAGAGTGGCCACTGAATCTTGGCAGCCTTGCCAGGGGGGCCCCACAGGGCCAGGGCCGGGAGGACCAGACCACATGCGCCATTTGCCACTGCTGGCCAGCAGCTGGTGGCTTCACCCCCTGAAGAGACCGCCTCGGTCCATTTGGTGTTTGCCTTCCCTCCGACGAGACCCGTGGGGTCTGTTTTCCCAGGTGGTAGAGACAGAGTTGGGCAGAGGCAGAGAGACAGAGAGATTGGACGGAGGCCTGGTGGAGGTGGGAGACGGGCAGAGCGGGCGGAGTCCCAGAGGCGGGGCTGTGAGGGACCCACCAGTCCCACGCAGACAGAGCACCCCAGAATCCTGAGGCTGAGCAGGACAGACAGCAGCCGGGCACAGGGCACAGGTGATTCAGGGGCCCCACGCCCGCCGGCTCCGCCTGGGCACAGGCCCTTTGAAATTGGGATCAAATGCTGGGTTTCCCTCGAGCCCCACGCCAGAGGATCAGGGGAACCGAGCGGCCCCTGGAAGCCACTTCAAAGGCCCTGGGGATGCTGGGAGCCTTCCTGCCCCTCTGGAGGAGCCCTGGGAGGGCAACTCTTGGGCCCAGCCACGCTGACCTTCAGGCAGCCCCTGGCTGGCGTCTCGCACCAGCCCCACTTGGAGGCCACACAGCAGGTATCTGGCAGAGGTGTGGCACACACAGGAAGGTGGCAGCCCTGGGCGGGGCAGGCATGCCTGCCTCTTGGCCCGTGGGGCTCAGACCAGGCCTGGGACACAGCGAGGCCCCAGAACTCAGCATGAAGGGGTCATCGTCTCCTTCACTCTCGACATCCGACCTCTGCGAATGTCACCGGGCAGCCTTCGAGCTGGCCTTCTCCCCACACATCCACTCTAGTGTCCTCCAGCCCCGTTCTTTCTGGCATCCACTTTGCCCTCCTGGCCCCAGGGGAACCGTGTAGCCACACACCCTCTGGGGACCCTTCCCTTGCGTGAGCAGGGCAGTACAGTTCCACCTACTGCTGTGGGGGACATCTAACTCGGGGACCCCTCCCTGCCCTCCTGGCTGCACGCTGGTTCCTGGCTCCTCAGCCCCTCCGTTCCCCGGCCTGGAAGCCTGCTTGGCTCCCCTGGGTCTGTGCTGACTGGTTGCCCATCCCGGCATCTCCAGCCATGCTGCCCTGAGCCTCACCAGCCGTGCCCACTGTCCAGCTCCCTGCCCCCTCTGCTGCCCCAGCTCCTCCTCGTGGAGGACCTGGCCTGGGGCAGCCAGGCCAGCACATCAGGGCGGACCCAACCCCAAAAGGGCTTTGAGCCAGGGGACCCCCATGCACAAGGTGAGGCTCCATGGTGGGCACTGCTGAAACCAGGGCACTGCCACCGGGCCAGGCAGCTGTGAGATCACAGGGCCCCCAGCCAGGGCCTGGTGCTCCTGGGTAGGAGGGGGAGGGCTGTGGGACTCCCAGAAACTTTCCCTCCTGGCCTGGGGCAGTAGCTTTGAAGTGGGGAGGTGGGGTGTAATTAGCAAGGTTTCACTCTCACACCAGTGAAACCAGGCCTACTGCGGGGTGCGATGGAGCTGGCCTCTCTCGTGCCCCAGAGACGGCCTGCACAGGGGCCCCATACCCAGGGCCACATGGTCCCCTCCCCACACTCTGGCCCTGCCACCCCCAAGAGTGCCTTCTGCTGGGGGGGCTGGTGTCACCCTAGGCTTAGCGGGGACCCTCCACCGTACCCAGGATCCTGCCACCGGTGCCCCTCCTGTCTACGAAACGAGGGCAGCGTGGACCCTAAGGTCCTGAGCGGGTCTGGTGGGGTCTTCCTGGGGAGTCTGACCCAGGTCTGGGGCTCCTGGGGCAGTGGGCTGCAGGCCACTCCTCAAACCCCACAAGGGCAGGCAGCCCCATCGGCACTCTCTTACCTGGGCATCCCGGAGGCCACACTGACCACTGTCAGGCAGCAGGTCCTGGGGCCCCTGGTCCCCCTGTCCTGTGTGCTCCAGGGGACTCCACAGCCCCTGGGGTACCTCCATGCAGCCTCTGACTGCCTACTCCCCTCCCCTAACCCCTCCATCTGTCCACACAGCTCAGGTCCTCATGTGTCCTCTTGGGGTCAGGCTGTCCCCTGCAGAAGAGCTGCACATGGAGGACAGGCCCAGCACAGCCCAGCACGAGGGTCCTGGGGTCCTCGAGGCCTCTGCATGGGCCTCTGTGGGGACTCCGTGCTGGAAAGCCGGGTTGAGAGTCACACCTTCCGCCTGCCACACCGGAGGATGGGCGTTGGGGCCGCTGGCAACACAGCACTCCAGGGAATGGCCTCGTTTGGGGGCAGGAGGGACTTGGATCCCCAGAATCTCCCCCCGCCAGACCCAAGCCTGGAGCTGAGACCCAGAAGTCTGGAGCTACAGTGGGGGGACAGGCAAGGACCCGGGCTGGGGTGCTCTCCCCTGGCCAGTCCCTGCCTCCCAGATCCCAGTGCCGCACCACCCTCAGACAAAATCTCCCTGCTGGCTGCCCCAGGTGTCCCAGAGGTGCTGGTCACTTGCTTCTCCTGGCTAGAGCAAGGACAGATGGAGTCCAGAGCCCGGGGTGTCCTGGGCCACGGGGAACCCCTTCCTGCTCTTCCTGCTCTCCACAGTCCCCTGCAGCCCTAGCAAGGCAGGGAAACAGTGATGGCCCAGGGTCCGGCCAGCGTGCAGAGCCGCAGGCCCGAGGCTGATTCCTCCTCGGTCCCCTCCTCAGCCAGCTGTGGCCCACGTGCCCCAGACCCTCCAGGCTCAGCTGCCCGGCCCCCTGGTTAGAGCCTTGTGCCCCAGACACAGGCACCCTCAGGGCCCCCACCTGAGCTTCCCGTGGGGATGCTTCATCAACACAGGTCGCGGACGACCACTTGGTCAGAACTGACACCCCCAGCTGGCAGAGGGCCAGAGGCTCGGGGTCCAGCGGTCCCTGCCCCTCAGCAGCAGGAGCTCGCGGGGCTGCAGGGCCACGGGGCTGGGTCGTCGCCGTCATTCCAGGGCACCGCCGGGTCCTCGGGCCTTGACCCTTGGCTGCCAGCTCCGGTGGCCTCCCCTGCCCTGTGGGCCCTGACGACAGGAGGCCAGGCCCGCTCTCAGGGTGGGGGTAACGGGGTGCCGGGGGCCCCCTCCCTCTCGGTGGGAACAGCCTGGTCTCGCGCCTGCCTGGCCCTGCCTTGCCCGCCGCCAGCCGCCCCCTCACTCTCAGTTTCCCAATGCCACGGGGGTGGCGGGCCTGAAGAGGCAGGTCCCTGGGTGCCTGGGGGAGCCAGTGTGGCCCTGACTTCAGCAGCCCAGAGACTGGGGCTGGGGGCTGCGGAGGGCAGAGGTTTGGGCAGAGGTGCCAGGCATGCTGGACACCCGGGCCCCGCAGCTCTGAGCCTGTCTAGGGCAGCCCCACTGCAGCTGGGATCTGTCCCTCACCCCGGAACAGCCTTGTTCCAGGGTGAGGGGAGCCCTTCTTCTTGGCTAGTGCTGGCCCTGGTCCTCAGATGAGCCAGGCAGGCTCTCTGGAGGAGGAGGGTTCCCAACCCTGGGGTAGAGTCCCTGCGGAGAGGATGGCAGAGGGGGAGCCACGTGGGAGTGGGGGGTTCGGGGCCCGCTGGGGGAACTGACCCTCAGGGGGGGTCTCTGATCCCAGACTCGGGGAGCCTTGGAAGGCTCCGGGGGAGTGGCCGGGCACTGCTCTCCCTTCCTTCCTCCTGCCCAGGACACCCAGTCTCTGGCCTGGGGGTGGGGGCGGGGTGTGCAGGGGGTCAGGGACTTCCTGTCCGGGAGCCAGCGTGTCGGGCACCAGGACACTGTCCTCCCGCCCAGTGCGCGGTCCCTCAGGAAATCCCGGCCCGGGTGTCCCGGGCTCAGCAGGCTGGGAGGGACGCCTGTGGCCCTCAGCCCTATGCGCCTCAGCCCAGGGACATGCACTGGGCACCGAACACCGTGGCCACAGCAGGGCTGTAGTCAGGACACCGGGGTAAACCCCACCTGTTTCACCAGGCAGGGCCTGGGCTCCCCAGCCTCAGTTCCCCCCAGCCTCCTACGCCTGGGGCGGCTGGGAATACGAAGTGCCCAGCAAGTGCCCAGAGCGGGGCCAGGGCTCTGCGTGAGGGGCCGACTGTCCCTGATCCCCTGTCCCCACAGCACTCTCCAGGGCCACGGCTCTCAGACAGGGCCAAGGGCTCCTCGGGCGGGCATGGCATGGCCCATAAAGAGTGTGAGTGACAGCTGCGCCACCGGCTCCCACCCACACAGAGCGCCTTGGTCAGTGGATGGCAGGCCGGATCGGGCCGGGTTGGTCGGGTCGGGTCAGACAATGGCTCCCACCCTTTCTCCCTGGGACAGATTGGACCCTGCAAGTGCAGGGAGTAAAGAGGGGGCCCAAGAACCCCACCTGGAGCCCTGAGGGCCCATCCGTTGCCCTGGACACCTCCTCCCACACACCGCAGGGCCTCCAGCCCCTGGGTGTGCAGCACAGCCCCGTTCCCACACTCCCAGCCCTCAGCAGGTGTCCTCTCCACCTGCTTTCCACCCCCTGTCCCGCCCCCGCTCCAAAACTCACAGCCCGGAGACACGGGAGACACCGGCAGGCACGGGGAGAGGCTTGGCTCCTGCCTCGCACCCGGGGACCGGCCATGCCCTGCCGGCCGCTGGCTGCATTTGGCCTGGGCCTCCGGGTCCTTACGTCCGGGGTGAGGTGGGGCTCCCCCAGGGTCCCCCCACAGAGTCTCTCTCCCTGCCTGCCTCCCAGACCCAGCTGGAGCTGCACAGGGCCTGGTGCACAGAGAGCGCGGCCCCCAGCATGGGAGCCAGCAGAGCTCCGGACCCTCCGAACCCCGAGGGCCAAGAGAAGGGGAGCCCCAGGCCCGCCAGTGTGCAGGCGGGCGGGTGTGGGGGCCGTGTGCACAGGCAGAGGATGCCACGGTGCGTGTGCCCAGGGTGTGTTTTGCCCAGGCTTTGGGCACCCCTACACACAGCTGGGGGGGAGTCCTGGGCTGTGACGGGGGAGCCCCTCTCCCCACCGTGGCCCTGACCCGCAGGGGCCTGAGTGTACAGGGGGCCTTCCCTCTCCGACAGAGCTGCACACGTGTGTGAACACAGCCCCCATGCGACATGCACCCGTGCACACATGCACACACAGACACACCCCATGCATGTGATATGCAGCACACACATGTGCATACATAGACACCACGCACTCAGACATGCATGTGTGCCTAGAGCACAGGCACATGCATACGTGCATAGACACACAACACACAAACACACACACAACCCATGAGCCGAAGCAGGGAGCACGGCGCCGTGAGGGGCAGCAGGACAAGGCTGCCCTGTCCCTGCCCGAGGCTGCATGGAGTCGGACGCTTCTGGTCTCAGGAGATGGCACCAAGCAAGGGAGGATGTCCCCCCGATGCTGGGCGGGCTGCACACGGGGCGTGGAGGGAAGCCAGCCACCCGGCCACCTCGGTGACACACCCCACATTGCTGGCCCCAAGGGACAGCTCTGGATGTGGACAGTAAGGCCGAGGGGCCGGGCAGTGGGGACAAAAGGCCCTTTGTGCTGTGCCTGCCACCCTGCTGCCCGGGCTTAAGGTGACCGAATGAGTCCTCCTCCAAGGCAGCCCCGGACCTCAACCTCTGCATGCCTGGGCACAGAGACGGGGCGATGCGATCGGCCTGGCCCCCGGCATGTCAGGCAGAGGCAGGCAGCCGGGGAGACGAACGCTGAGCCCCGGGAGCACCACCCCACACCCCGCGCCCCTCGCAGGGCCCGGCCCTCAGGGCTGCTGCTCATGTTCCTTGGCTCTCAGAGCCCTGCTGCCTGGAGCTGCCCTCTGCTGGGGGTGTGTCCCCACTCTCGCCCTTTCTGAGTGTCCCCCAGCTGTTCTCTGCCAGATCCCACATTCCCAGGAAGTGAAGGTGGAGTGGGGGATGAGGAGGCTGGGCAGGAGATGTCATGAGGGTCGGGGTCTCCCCAGCCAGGCCCCCCAGTCTTCCCAGGGGTTCCATGGGAGGCCCTGCCACAGGAGTTGAAGGCTCCCCATGTACCCCCTGCCCAGCACTGGTGGTGATGCCAGAGCCCACCCTTGCAGCCCAGGGTCCTGGCCAGGGCTTCTTGAAGCAGTGTCCAGGGGGCTCCTGACCCTGCGTGTGGGCGGAGCCTGCAGAAGGACAGGGCCTAGCCCACACAGATGGGAGGTGCCCAGGGGCCCCAGTGCCAGTCACTGTCTCAGAGCAGGTGGGGCAGGGATGGAGACTCGGGTCCGGTTGGCCTGGGTGTCCTCCAAAGCAGGATGCCCCGGGGTCGTGGGGCAGGACTGGGGGCCCCAGCGGGGAGTGAGGAGAGTGGTGGGCTGCAGGGTGTCCCTCTGGCTCCTCACACCCCTCCCCGGCCTGGCATGGACACTGGCAGTGGGGTCCATCTCCCCACCCCTTGGCCCAAGAGCAGTGGGGGCAGCAGCTGGACAGGCCGTGCTGACCATGGGCCCTGGGCACCAGGGAGGTCCGGCCACTGCGTGAGCAGAAGCTGAGGCTCGGAGAGGCAGCAACATGGGCCCGCCCTCCCCAGCCTCAGTCTCCACCTGTCAGCAGACGGCCTCTAACCGTGGCGCCCCACGGGTCCCCCAGCTCTGGAAACTCTGGGGCCCAGAGGTGAGATCAGGAGGGAGGAGGCAGTGGCATGACAAGGCATTCGCAGCCCAGGCAGGAGGAGTAGGGTCACGCCCTGCCACCAGCTGCACCCCACAACCTGGGGCCTCAATGGCCCCAATCTCCTGCCCACTGAGACCCAGCCCTCCTCACATCTCGATGCCCCCCCCCGGTTCCCCTGTCCCTGCCAGGGCAGCAGACACCCCTCCACAGGTTGGGGGGCTCCTCCAAGCACAGGCGCCTCTGCCACAAACTGGCCGGGTCCAGGACGGTCCGTTTCGTCCCCACCCCTGCTCACACGGGCTTTCTTAGGTGAGGGCCTGGCGTGGAGGCCTTTCCCAGCGCCATGTGGGCACAGCAATGGGTGAACTGAGCCACTCTGGGTTCAGTGCCCCAGCTGTGCAGCCTTGTGCCTTCTGACACTATCCCCTTCCCATGGCTAGGACGCTGCGGAGCCAGGTCCAGAGGGGTCCAGCGCTGCATCCTGCCTCAGTTTCCTTCTCTGTCACCCACTGCTGCCCCCACCCCAGCAAGGTCTACCCTATGGGAACTTCACCTCTGCCCGCTGCCCCTCCCTTTAGATGTCCACCAGGAACACAGCAGGGGGCCTGGGGGTCCCCGCGGGGTGGGAAGGGCAGCCTGGGCTCGGATGTGCGCGTAATCTTCTGCTGAGAAGATAATTTCCTTCTGTGCCTTTGTCAAGCCTGGGGGGAACAAAGGGGCTTTTGTGCACGCCCTGGGTCCACCCAGGGGGGCAGGGCATTTCCCTGCAGACGAGAGCCCTGCGGCAGCGACAGGAGGTCTCCAGGCCTCTCTCCTCCCTCTGTCTGGATCACCCCTTGCAGAGGGTGCAGAGCCTCCTGGGACAGACGGGCCTGCAGGTAGGGAGAGGCGGCCGTGTCTGCACCCGGCGTGCCTGGTCACCGGCGGCCTGGCAGAAGGGCTGGGCAGAGGAAGCTGACTTCCTCCAAACTGGGCGCTCCTGTGACCCAAAGTCCCGAGGTTCCAGTAGCACTTTGGAAATAGGAAAGAAAAAAATACACGCACACACGCATGCATGCATGCACACCAGTGAAGATTACCAGGAGTCTCTCTGGGCAGGGCGCCTGCAGGCAGATCTTCCGAAATTGCCTTTCCTAGTTAATTTATCTCCCGCTTCTCTCAATGGGAGCCACTGGCCTGTCCTCCCCAAGCGATTGTCCACCTGCCCCGGGGCACTCTGTGTCCAGAGGCTGCCACAGCAAGGGGGCAGCACAGCCAGGCCCCGCCTCCCCTTGGAGAGGAGAAGGCATCACGTGGACCCAGGATGGTCCCGGATTCTCTGTGCGCTGGCTCCCTGTCCAGCAGCCGCCCTGGGTTTAGCAGGATGTTCCAGACCGATCACACTGTCCCCTGTGCAGCCTGCGTGCCAGACGCCCTGAGAGCACAGCTCCAGGAACTGGACCCCCAGGCGCCATGCTGTGGTTCCCCATTTTGCAGATGAAGAGACTGAGGCAGCAGAGGCCTGGCTCTGTGGCCTGGGAGGGGGTTGCCTCGCCATTTCCCCCAGATCAGAACTCCTCCCGCTGGCCCCGGGGCACCGTCCACTGTGGGATCATGACGGAGGCCCAGCTGAGCCAGCACCCTGGGGCCGTCAGAGTGGGCTCCCGGGTCTTCCCAGCTCCTCTGCACCCCTCAGGGACAGTGACCCTGCCGGTTTCCTGCAGCTGGGATGATGCGGTGAGGTTCGTGTCATTTCCGGCTGACCGAGCCGCCCTTCCCCAGGGCACCCCCTACCCCGTGCCTCCTGAAGGCCCCGAGCGCCTTGGCCCACCTGACACAGGAGTTGCTGCGGTAGCTGCTGCTGGACGCGCAGTGCAGGGTGCTGGGTTACCCACTCTGTGCAGCCGTCCCCGCTCCGCAGCGCCTCCCCGTCCTCCCGGACTGCCTCTGTCCGCTCCCCAGCCCGGCACTGCCTTCCGCTATCTGTGCTGCAGTTCTGATGACGCTGGGGACCTCTCTTAACCCAACTGGGGATGGAGCATCACCCACAAGGTGCTACGGGGTCCTCTCCTTCCTCATCTGACCCATCAGCCAGGGCTCCCAGAATAGTCACAAACGGTGTCTCCTGGGTGAGCCCTCCTGGGCTTTCCCACAGTGGCCAGATCTAGTCCCAAACTCCTCATCAAAGCCCAGAGGTCCAGAGGGCTAAGCCCTGCTGCCCATGGCCTCTGCTACTCCTTGTGACCCCACCTACCCCCTCTCTGCTTCCCGGAGGCACCAAGCACCTCCCTACCATGGGGCCTTTGCACAGGCGACTGACTCTGCACACCTTGTCTGTCTCTTAGGTCTCATCACAGAGCACACAGGGCTTCTCCAGGTGATGCCCCCTGTTATGGATTAAAAACTGGTGGTCAACTTAGCACAAGCTGAATTCATTCAGCTGGTGTTGAGTAAAAATGGCCCACCTGAGGAAAGTTGCCAGCATAAATAGAGACATGGAAAAGAAGAGAAAGGCTTTGTGGGTTCTTTTCAGAGTTGCTGTTTTGAGCCGCAGATTCTCCTGGAGGTGCTTGTCATGCTGGCTTCCCCAGTATGGACTCGGCCATTATCATCGGAGGAGCTCGGGACCTCATCAATGAGAGTGGCTGTGGTTCACCTTAGGGGAGCTCTGGTCCTCGCATTGTGCATCGCTTCCTGGCTCCGGAGGGGAGGCTGTGTGCTGGAGAAGCTTGTCACGCTGGGCTTCCTGACCTGTGCTCAACTGTTCTCCATC
>RJWM01028756.1:0-25256 GCA_004363535.1 Dasyprocta punctata
TGAAATCCTATGGCAGGAGAAGCTATCTCAAGGATAGCAAGATACATTATGGTAGCAATTTTGGATTTACTATTGGCTTGTTTTGAAGTCCTTTATCACATTCATTGTTTTTGTTTTTATCGTTTGTATTCTATCCTGTTCTGTTTGAGTTATGCTATGTCCGAAGTTATCTGCAGCTATTTTGAATTCATCAAGGGACATTATAGTAACTACTGTTGATTTCATAATGTTTTGAAGTCCTGTATCTCTTACAATGGCTTGTTTTGATTGCTTTTATTCTGTTATATACTCTTTAAAATTAAAATAAAAACCCTACGGAATATCATGATTGTCTTCAACACAATCTGATAAAAGCTATCTATGAAAAAACAACAGCCATCCTAATACAAAACTGTCAAAAACTGAAAACTTTCATCCTAAAATCAGGAACAAGATGAGGATCTCTGGTGTCAGCAGTCCTATTCAATGTACTTCTGGAAACACTAGCCAAAGCAATTAGTCATGAAAAAGAAATGAATGGAATAAGGGCAGGAAAGGAGGATTTAAATGATCATTATTTGAGATGACATGTTGCTCTACATAGAAGACCCCAAGAATTACACTAAAAGGCTTGAAGAGTTAATAAGAATACCCAGTACCATAGCTTGATAAAAAGTCAATAGCATTCCTGAACACAAACAACAAACTGAATGACAGAGAAATTAGGAAAACCACACTTTTCATATTAACAACCAATCAAATTAAATACTTAGGAATTGATCTTAAAAAGAAAGAAAAAGACCTGTACACTGAAAACCGGAGTACTATGAAAAAGGAGATTGAGGAGAATATCAGAAAATGGAGAGATATCCCTTGCTCATGGGTAGCAAGAACCAACATAGGGAAAATGGCAATACTCCCAAAATTGTTACATGGATATAATTAAGTACTAATCAAAATACCAATAGCATGCCACACAGAACTGGAGAATACATTCCTAAAATTCATTTGGAGCCATAAGAGACCTGGAAGAGAGAAAAAGGAAAGAAAGAAACGCAGGCATCACAATCCCTGACTCGAAATTATACTGCACTCGTGATAAAATCAACATGATACTGGAGAAAAACTAGGCTTAAGGATAAGTGGAACAGATTAGAAGATGCAGGCACAACTCCAAATACACTCAGCAACCTTATTTTTGACAAATAGTTCAATTATGTTCACTAGAAGAAAGATAGCAATTTTCATAAATGATGCTGGAAAAACTGGTTTTAAACATGGCAAAGACTAAAACTAGACCTACATCTCTCATCATCCACTAAATTAAAATAAAAATGGATAAAAGATCTATATGTTAAAAAAAGAAGCACTAATTCTGTTGGAAGAGAAAGTAAGTAGAAATTTTGAAGACTTAGATATAGGCAAAAATGTCATGAACAAAATCCTAAACATATGGGAAATAATAGGAAGAATCAACAACTTGTACCCAACTCAATTAAAAAACTTTTGCACAGAAAAAGAAATCATCAACAGGGTGAAAAAAAAAAACCACACACAGAGTGGGAAAACAATTTAGCCATTTGTTCCTCAGACAAAAGACTTGTGTGCAGGACATATAAAGAATTGAAATAAATCACTCTCCAATTTAAAGCTCCAATCCAAAAATGAGAATTTGAGATGAATACAAACTTCTCCAAGAAATAAATACAGATGGCAAATAATATATGAAAAAATGTTCAGTAGCATTGATCATTGAGAGATGCAAATTAAAATGATTCTGGGATTCCATCTCACTTCAGAAAGAATGGCTATCGTCAAGAAATCAACCAATAATAAAAAGCCTGAGGAGCTTGGGGGAAAAGGAACTCTTTTTTACTGTTGTTGGGGGTGTAGACTGGTGCAACCACAGTGGAAATCAGTGTGGAGATTTCTCAAAATTAGGATTAGATGCCTCATTTCACCCAGTTATTCCTCTTCTGGGTATCTTCCCTGAATAATTAGAAACATCACATCAGAACAACATGTATGCACACATATTTATCACAGCACACTTTGAAATAATTAAATCTTAGAAACAATCCAAATGCCCATCAGCTGAGGAATGGAGTAAAAAAAAAAGTGTTTTTTTTTTCATTCAATACAATAGTAGTTAGTGATAAAGAAAAATAAACTTGAGACACTTCTAGGTAAATAGATGCACCTTGAGACCATATTCTTTTTGGTTTTTTGAGACAATATTCTTAAGCGAAATAAATCAGGTACACATAGGTAAACACTGCATTTGTCTCACTTCTGTGAGAAATGGAAAGAGTAAATAAGGACCAAAATGTACAATGGATATTGTGAAACAGGAAGAAATTCGTCAAAGTGAAAGAGGAGGTAGGGAGGGTGAAGGAGGAAAGAGGAAAGGAAGGATGGGAAATGGAAAAAATATAAAATGGAAACAAACTTTGTAAATAGTGAGGGTAAGGGGGGCTGAAGGAAGCAGGGGGAAAAGGGAGAGGAAAGAAAAGAGGAAACCAAATATGCTATGTAGAGGTACAAATTCACTATGATGGATATTATCTTTATGTATATTTAAATTATAACAATAAACTTAATTTTAAAAAAGGAATGAATATGGTAAAATTCCATAGATACCACAAAAATCTAGAAGATTATCAGTATCTACTTCAAAAACCTTTTTTCTAAAAAGATGGTAAACACGAGAAAGACCCATGCCTCCTGAGAATCCACCATGTTGGGTCAGGGAGGATCCAACGAAAAAACAACTAGCCAGCCTTCCTGGTAAGTGGAACAAGCAGGGGCAGACTCTAGGAAGAGAAAGATCCATACCTCTTGAGAACCCACCATGCTGGGTCAGGGAGGACCCAACCAGAAGACAACTAACCTACCTTCCTGATGAGTGGTACAAGTGACACGGACTCCAGGAAGAGAAAGATCTGTGCTTCCCATGTGCCTACTGGCACGTAGGCTGACAATCAAGATGCTCCCCCCAAGCAACCTGTTGGTTCGGAGGACTGCCTAAGTTGATAGCAACTGAGGTACATAAAGCAACTAAATGCTTGTATTGTTTGGTTGATTTTGCAGGCTTGGGGCCAGCAGTCTGAGCATCTCTTGGGAGGATGACAGTAAGCAATGTAGCAAATATGGGGGATTCCCTTCTGTCTTGTCTTTGAGGGCCAAAATTGTTCTCACTGTTTTGCTTTATTCTGATTAACTTATTTTTTGCTTCATTTCATATTCTATTTTGATTGGTTTTATTCTGCTTAGTTTTTTATTTGATTTCACTATACCTGATGGAATGGTCAACTATTGTGAAGACAATAAGATATGCTATAGTAGCTGTTGGCTTCCTAATATCTTGCTTTAAAGTTCTGTAACAGTTCTACTGCTTTGTTTTGATTGAGTTTGTTCTGGTATGTTTTGTTGGATTTTACTATCTTTAAAATAAAATTTAAAAAAAAGATGGTAAACACAGTAAGCATGGGTAGATTTCTAGATTCACTTAAATTATTAAAGTTGAATCAAGAAGATATAAAAATTCTAACTAAGATGGTATTGATCAATGAAATTGAAAACTACACAAATAGCTGGGTGTGGTGGCATACATGTTTAATCCCAGCACTCGGGAGGCTGAGGCAGGAGGATCATTGTGAGTTTGAGACCAGCCTGGGCTACAAAGTGAGTTCAAGCCCAGCCTGAACTACACAGTGAGACCTTGTCTCAAAAAATAGGGCTGGGGATTTAGCTCAGTGGCCTAAGTGCCTGCCTGGCAGGTGTGAGATTGTGAGTTTGATCCCTGGTACAAAAGAAAGAAAGAAAGAAAGAAAGAAAGAAAGAAAGAAAGAAAGAAAGAAAGATCTACACAAATACCCATCAACAGAGGGATGGATTAAAATGTAGTCTTTTATGTAGAGGAGTATTATTCAGCTATAAAGAAGGATAAACATGAGGCTTTTATATTTAAATGGATGCCACTTGAGTTCATACTCATAAGTGAAATAAATCAAATTCACATGTAACCATCATATTGTCTCTCTCATGTGAGAAACTGAAAGAGTAAACAAGGACCAAAATATACAATAGATATTGCAAAATCAAAAGAAATTTTATAATGGAAAAGATTAACTAAGGTGGGATAAATAGGAAAGAGAAAAAGGGAAAAGGAAAAAATACAAGATAGTTATACTACTAAAATTCTCTTAGTTCATTGAAAAGAAAGGTTTGTGCTAATATCTGGAGAATTTTTTATGCCCATAGCTTACACTCCCACAATCATTTGAGAAGCAAGAACTACCCTGATATAGAAAACCAGAGAAGTACTCAAACAAAAAATAAAAGTAGAGGCCAAACTCCCAAATGAATATAGACACAAAAATTCTGAACAAGATACCAGAAAATTGCATGCAACAATGCATCAAGATAATTATATGCCATGACAAAGCACAATTCATCACAGGGATGCAAGGATGATTCAACATACAAAATTCAATAAATGTAATACACCATATCAACAGAACCAAAGACAAAAATCACACGATCCTCTCAGCAGACACAGAAAAAGCATTTGACAATGCCCAACACCCATTCATGAAAATTTGAATAGATGTCTTTACCACAATTTGATAAAAACCACCTATCACCATTCAATAGCCAACATCATACTAAATGGACAAAACCGGCAAGCTTTCACTATAAAATCAGGAACAAGACAAAGATATTCATTATCACCACTCATATTCAATGCACTTCTGGAAATATTTGCCAGAGCAATTAGTCAAGAAAAAGAAATAAATGGAATAATGATAGAATGGAATAATTTAAATTATCATTATTTGTTTATGACAAGATATTCTGCATAGAAGACCCCCAAAATTCCACCAAAAGATTGTAGATTTAATTTTAAAAATTCAGTACTGTCGCTGGATACAAAGAAAACACTCAAAAGTAAATAGAATTTATTCTTTTAAACAAAAAGCAAACCAATACGGGAGAAAATAGGGAAACCACACCTTTCACAATAGCTACCGCAAAGTGAAATACTTAGGAGTCAATCTAACTAAGGAAACAAAAGATCTACACACTGAAAATTAGAGTACTGTGAAAAAACAGACCAAAAGGATATCAGAAAATGGAAAGCTATCCCTTGATCATGGGTAGGAAGAATGAACATGATGGAAATTGCCATGCTCCCAAAATTGTTACACGAATTTAATGCAATGCCAAACAAAATGCCACAAGCATACCTCACAGAACCAGGGAAAATATTCCTAAAATTCATTTGGGATCATAACAGACCTAAAACAGCAAAAACAATTCTGAGCAAAGAAGGAGTCTTCAGATGCCCTGACTTGAAATTATACTACAAAGTCTCTGTGACAAAAACAACATGGTACTGGCACAAAAATAGACAAGATAAATGGAACAGATTGGAAGATGCACAAACTACTTAAAAAACACTCAGTCACCTTTCCTTTGACAAATATTCCAATCCTGTTCACTGGAAGAAAGGCAGCCTCATTAATATATGGTGCTGAAAACACTGCCTTTGCACATGGCAAAGACTAAAACTAGATACATGTCTATCACCCAGTACTAAACTAAAATTATACTGGATTGAACTCCTATCTGGGTATCTTCCCAGAAGAATTAAAAACATCATAGAACAGAAATATATATGCATGCATGTTTATAGCAGCACAATTTGTAATAGCTAGATCTTGGAAACAACGGAAATGCTCATTGACTGAGGAATGGATAAAAGAGATGCGGTATTTTTATACAATGGAATACTACTCAGCCACAAAGAAAAACAAACGAGACTTTTATAGGTAAATGAATGCAATTTGAGACCGTATTTGTAAGTGAAATAAATCAGACTCACATGTATAAACATTGTCTCACTAGTGTGAGAAGCTGAAAGAAACTGCTTGGATATATAATAGTTAAGATAGTTATACTATTGATTTCTCTGGGCTCATTGAAGAAAAATGTTTGTGCTGGCATTGTTCAGACAATTAAATGCAATGACTTGTACTCTGAATAATTGATTTGAAGATAAAAATACTCAATGTATACCATTGGTACCCCATAATTATTGTGTTTTGAAATTTTGTTTTATTTTTTCTCTTTAAAATAAACATTAAAAAAGAAATAAATCAAAGATGTAAATATTAAAACAAAAACACTAAATCTCTTGGAAAAGAGTGTAAGTGGAATCATTGAAGGCATAAGTGTAAGTAAATATTTCATGAGGAAAGCCCTGATCACACAGGAAATAATACAAAAAATTAGCAACTGGAATCTCACTCTATTACAACTTTTTGCACAGCAAAGTAAATCACCAACAGGGTGAAATGAAAACTCATAGAGTGAGAAAAATTTTAACCAGTTTTCCCACAGACAAAGGACTTTTATGTAGGACACATAAAGAATTGAAATAAATCAGACTCTCCAGCTTAAAGCCCCAATCCAAAAATGAGCATTTTTTATGAATACACATGTCTCAGAGGAAGAAATACAGATGGCAAATGTTATATGAAAAAGTGTTCAATATCACTGGTCACTTGAGAGATGCAAATTAAAGGGACGTTGAGATTCTATCTCTCTCCAGAAAGAATGGCATCAAGAAATCAGTCAGTAATGAATGCCTAAGGAGCTGTGTGGAAAAGAAACCCTTCTCTACTGTTGGTAGGAGCTAAGACTTGTGGAACCACTGCGAAAATCAGTGTGGAGATTCCTTAAAATCTAGCATTTGAGGTCAAATTTGACCCAGATAGTCCTTCCCTGAAAAATTTAAATATCATACCACAGCTATATTTGTGCACCCATAGTTATAGCACCACATTTTGTAATAACCAAATCATGGTAACAACACAAATGCTCATCAACTAAGGAATGAATAAAAACAATATGATCTTTTCATATAACAGAGTACTACTCATCCATAAAGAAGGATACACTTGAGACTTTTATAGGTAAATGGATGCAACTTGAAACCATACTCTTAATTGAAATAAATCAGATTCATATGCATAAATATCATATTGTGTCCCCGGTGTGAGAAACTGAAAGAGTAAGTAAGGTCCAAAATGTGCAATACATATTGGGAAGTGAGAAGAAAATGCTTAAAGCAAAAAAGGAACTATGATGGGGTAAAGGGGAATGGGAAAAAATGAAAAAGGGAAAAAAATCCAAGTTACTTATACTATTAGTGTCCCTTATTTCATTGAAAAGGAAGATTTGTGCTAATATAAATTGGAGAATGTTTTATGCCCATATCTTGTATTCTGAGTAACTACTTTAAAATAACTATATGCAATGTATTAACTATTGTTATTCTCCAAATAGCTTGTTATGAAATTTTTTCCACAAAATATTTTAGAAAGAGACAATGAAGTCTACAATGAATAGACCTGGTCACTAAGCTAAGAATGAATAGAAGAGCAGCTAAACAGAAGAGGGAAGATGAGGAAATCATCAATAGAAAAGTAATACAAAGACAGAAATAAGTCTTTATCTGTCAGTAGTAATTCTCAATGTGTATCCTCTATATTCCCCAGACTAAAGAAACAGATTGGTAGAATGGATTAAGAGAAATAAAAAACAATATGGAGCATACAAAAGGCACATTCGATTATAATACATACAGATTAGAAATCAAACCATGCAAAACGATATTTCATGCAACAGGAAACCCCCCAAAAGAAAACAAAAACCTAGAGCTGCTACTGTAATTTCAGATAATGGCCCCAAATTCTGGGAATGAGCCTTCAGCAGCTGCACAGAGGATCAGGCCCTGTCCAGCCCAGCGTCCCAACCCAATTCATCAAGGGAACACCTGGCCAGCCTCACAGGACACAGAGGCACCAAGCCCAGCCCAGCCCAGAGACCCAGAGCCTGTCATCAGATCACCTATGAAGGAAAGCATATCAGAATCAGGGCAGACTTCTCAACACAAACCTTCAAGTCAAGAAGAGCATGGAGTGAAGTATTTCAAATTCTGAAAGAAAACAGGTTTGAGGTATCCTGCAAAATTATCTTTAACAATTGATGAAGAAATAAGATACTTTCATGACAAAGAACAATTGAAGAAACTTATAGCCACCAAACCAACACTACAAAGAGTACTGAAAGACACTCTAGAAAGACACAAAGATAATTACAATCTTAAGAACAACAGAAAAAGAAAACTACAAAGCAGGGAAAACAATTAAACAGAAAGCACAGAAAGCCAACAACAGAAAGATAAGATGACAGGGATAAGTCAGTACAAATCGGCTATATCAATCAATGTAAATACTCTCAGCTCACCAATAAAGAAACAGACTGGGAGAGTGTGTTAAGAAGCAAAATGCAACAATATGCTGTGTAAAACAAACACATTTAACTCAAAAGGAAATTCACAGACTAAAAAATCAAAGGATGGAGAACAATACTCCATGCAACAGGAACCTAGAAAAAGCAGGAGTAGCTGTTATGTTTGCAGACAATGTAAACTTCAACTGAGAATGATCAAAAGAGATAAAGAAGGTCACTACATACTTGTTAGGGGAAAACTTCAAGAGGAAGAGATTACAATCATAAATATATATGCACCAAATATGGGAGCACACAACTACGTAAGACATATCTTAATAGACAGAAAAAACCAAGTACATAATACTACAGTTATAAGGGGGACCTTAACACCCCATTGTCACCAAGAAACAGATCAACGAAATAAAAAATCAGCAAAGAAATATCAGAACTGAATCAAACTTGAGAACAAATGGACATAGTAGATTTTTACCAAGTGCTCCACCCATCAACATCACAATACACATTCTTCTCAGTTGCACATGGGTCATTCTCTAAAACAGATCATATACTAGCCCACAAAACATGCTTAAGTAAATGCAAAGAAACTGAAATAATTCCATGCATATTATCTCACAATAGCACAATAATATTGGAAATTAATGACAAAAAACCCCCACAAGAACTTCATAAACATGTGGAAATTAAATAATACTCTTCTAAACAATCAATGGGTCACATAAGAAATTAATGAAGAAATTAAACAATATCTACAATTGAATGAAAATGCAAATACAAATTACCAGAAGCTGCGGGACACAATGAAAGCAGTCCTCAGAAGGAAATTAATAGCACTAAACTGCCACATCAGAAAAATGGAAAGAACACACATAAACAACCTAATGATCCACCTCAACCTTCTAGAAAAAGAACAAGTCAAGTCCAAAACCCAAAGAAGGGAGGAAATTATAAAGATCAGAGCAGAAATTAATGCAATTGAAACTAACAAAATAATACAAAGAATTAATGAATCAAAGAGTTGGTTCTTTGAAAGAGTAAATGAAATTGATAAACGCCAAGCCAACCTTATCAAAAAGAGGAAAGAAAAAACTCAAATCCATGCAATAAGAAATGAAAAGGGTGAAATCACTACAGGCCCTGTGGAAATACAGAAGATTATCAATATCTACTTCGAAAACCTTTACTCACATAGAATCGATAACATAGAATTAATGGACAGATTCCTAGAAATCGATGCATTAGCAAAGCTGAATCAAGAAGATGTAAAACTGCTGAATAACCCAATTTCAGCTAATGCAATTGAAAATGTAATTAGAACCTTCCCAACAAAGAAAAGTCCAGGTACTGATGGATTCGCTGCTAAATTCTATAAGAAATTTAGGGAAGACTTAATGTCAACACTCCTCAAATTCAACGAAATTGAAAGGGAAGCAAGTCTCCCTAACTCATTCCTGGAAACAAGTATTACCCTAATACCAAAACCAGAGAAAGACCCAACCAAAAAACAGAACTACAGACCAATCTCCCTAATGAACATAGATGTAAAAATCCTCAATAAAATACTGGCAAATAGAATACAGCAAGTTATCAGGAAGATTATACACCATCATCAACTGGGATTCATCCCAGGAATGCAGAGATGGTTCAACATATGCAAATCAATAAATGTAATACACCGTATCAACAGGGCTGAAGACAAGAAACACATGATCACCTCAATAGATGCAGAAAAATCTTTCAACACAATCCAACACTCATTCATGATAAAAAACTCTACAGAAAATTGGAATAGAAGATCTCTACCTCAACCTGATAAAAGCCATATATCATAAAAAATAGCCAACATCCTACTAAGTGGACAAAAACTGAAAACTTTCAACATAAAATCAGGAACAAGACAAGGATATCCATTATCCCCACTCCTATTCAATATGGTTCTGGAAATATTTGCCAGAGTAATTAGACAAGAGAAAGAAACAAAAGCAATAAGGATAGGAAATGAAGAATTTAAATGATCATTATTTGTAGATCACATGATAGTCTACATAGAAGACCCCCAAAACTCCATTGAAAGACTTCTAGATGCAATAATCAAATTCAGTAATGTAGCTGGATACAAAGGCAACACTCAAAAATCAATAGCATCCCTGTACACAAAAAACAAACATTGAAAGAGAAATAAGTGAAACCACTCCCTTCATTATAGCATTCAAACAATTAAAATACTTAGGAATCAATCTAACAAAGGAAGTAAAAGATCTATACAGTGAAAATTACATTACTCTGAAAAAGGTAATCGAAGAATATTTCAGAAAATGGAAAGATATTCCCCGTTCATGGATAGGAAGAACAAACATCGCAAATATGGCCATTCTCCCAAAATTGTTATACAGATTTAATGCAATCCTAATCAAAATGCCACTTGCATGCCTCACAGAGCTAGAGGAATCATCCTTGAAATTGATCTGGAACCAGAAGAGACTAAAATAGCAAAGGCAATGCTGGGCAACAAAGGGAAGGCAGGAGGCATCACAATCCCCGACCTGAAACTATATTACAAAGCTACTGTGATAAAATCAGCATGGTACTGGAATAAAAGCAGATCTGAAGATCAATGGAATAGACTAGAAGATACAGCCACAACTGCAAACACACTCAGCCACCTCATCTTTGACAAAGGGGCCAAACATGTACATTGGAAGAAAGATAGCCTCTTTAAGAACAGGTGCTGGAAAAACTGACTTTCCTTATGCCACAAACTAAAACTAGATCCATGTCTATCACCATGCACTAAATTAAAGTAAAAATGGATCAAACACCTGAATATTAAAACAGAGACACTAAATTTGCTGGAAGACAAAATGAGTAAAAATCTTGATGACATACGAGTAGGCAGAGAGTTCATGAACAAAAATCAAAATGCATGGGAAATACTTCCCAGAAACAACAACTGGGATCTTGTGTTATTAAAACGTTTTGCATGTCAACAGAATGAAAACAAAACCCACAAATTGGGAAAATATCTTAGCCAACTGCTCCTCAGACAGAACACTTCTATCTAAAACATATAAAGAATTTAAAAAGTCCAACCCCTAAAATTCAAGGACCCAATCCAAAAATGGGGACCTGAGTTGTATACACACTTCTCAGAGAAAGAAATACAAATGGCAAATAAATATATGAAAAAATGTTCAACATCGATGGTCATTCAGGAAACACAAATCAAAACAACACTGAGATTCCATCTCACTCCAGAAAGAATGGCCAAGATTAAAAAATCAACCAATAACAAATGCTAGAGGGGCTGTGGGAAAAAAGGAACTTTTCTGCACTGTTGATGGGAGTGTAGGGTGGTGCAACCACTGTGGGAATGAGTGTGGAAATTCTTTAAGAAGTTTAGATTAGAGATTCCATTTGACCCAGCTATCCTGCTTCTGGGCATTTTCCCAGAAGAATTGAAAACATCATACCACAGTGATATTTGTGCACCCATGTTTGTAGCAAACCAATTTGTAATAGCCAAATCTTGGAAACAACCCAACTGCCCATCAATCAAAGAATGGATTTAAAAAACTGTGGTATTTTTATACAATGGAGTACTATTCAGCTATCCAAAAAAATTGCATCGAGACTTTCATAAGTAAATGGACACGACTTGAGGCCATATTCATAAGTGAAATAAATCAAACTCATATACGTAAATACTGTATGGTCTACCTAGTATAAGAAACTGAAACAGTATATACGATCCAAAATCTACAATGCTGTGTAAGGGTAAGAAACTTCTCAAACAGCAAAAGTAATTGGGAAGGGGAAAGGAGGGAAGAAGGAAGACAAAAGGAAAAAGATATAAATTTGTGTATATGTATACGTAAGATAGCTAAAATGACTATACTACTAAATGTATTAGTTATTCAAAAAGAGCAGCTAATACTCATAGGATTAGATCAATTTTACATGTCTATATCTGTTAATCCAAACAACCCTTATGAAGGTAACAATATGCAATACTGCAACCATTGTCAAATTCCTATCATCTTGTTTTGTAAACCTATAATGTTACTGTTGTGGATTTGTTGTTGTCATTTGTTTGTCTCTTTTGCTTTTTGTCTTTCTTTTCTGTGTCTTTTTTCTCTTAAATAAATAAAAGTAATTTCAGATAATGTGGATTTCAACCTAAGCTGGATCATAAGAGTAAAGTCACTACATATCAGTTAAGGGAAGAATTGGAACAAAAATGTTAGCCAATTTAAATGTTTATGCACCAACTCTCAACATACCCAACCTCAGAAAACAGTAGTGAACACTACAATAGAAATTGGAGAACTCAGTACTACAGTCACAAATGAACAGATCAAGTAGACACAAAATCAACAAAGATATGTCAGAGTTAAACCCAACCTTCGAAAAATTGTACTTAATAGATATTTACAGTGTTCCATCCAACAAAAATACACATTCTTCTCAAGCAGCACATGGGACTTTCTCCAAAACAGACTACATTTCTAGCCAACAAGCCATTATTAAGTAAATGTAAAAGAATTAAAATTATATTATGCATATTATCAGATCATGCAATGAAACCATAAATCAATAGCAGAAACTATGCCAACAAGTGGAAATTCAACAGTACTCTCTTGAATAAACGGTGGGTCACAGCGGAAGAAATCAGACAGTTTCTACAATCAAATGACAACTCCAGTACAATGTACCAGAATCTATCAGACCCAATGAAAAGAGTTCTAAGAGGGAAGTTTATAGCAGTGAATTCTCATGTCAGAAAAACAGTATGAGGGAGCCTCCATGCACACGCTGCGGGAGGGGACACTCACTAGCTGTGCACAGGATCCAGCTCTACCTGGTCCCGCAACTCAGGACAACCCACCAGGGGAATGCTTCGCCAGCCTTGCAGGACACAGAGGTATTGAGCCCAGCCCAGTACAGGACACCAGAGCTGGTCATCAGGGACTGACCAGCATAGCTACAGGGCCTTGGAGAGCTTGTGCTCTCCCCACCAGACCACAGGGCATGCACACAAGCTCCATTCTTCAGTGCAGCAGCCTGCACACCAGGCCCTACAGGCTGCGGCCATGCCCAGCTAGGAGCAAGGCCCCAGCACTGTAGGCCTGGGACTCACCCAGGCTTGCCTGGCACACCAGAAGTGCTCAACTACTTGCAGCCAGACTCAGGGTCTGGGTGGCACCACACTCTGGGGTACGCTCTGCCTAGCTGCCTGGGATTGGGAGGCCTTGGCCCCCACCCAGTAAGGGAGAGCCTCCACCTGCACGCTCTGGGAGGTTGCCCTCACTAGCTGCACACAGGATCCAGCTCTACTGGGTCCTACAACCCAGAGCAACCCACCAGGGGAACCCCTGGTGAGCTCCACAGGACACAGAACCAGACAGGATCTAGAAGAAAATATCAAAATGAAAGACCAAGAGGCAGTCTCAATCACTCAGCCCACTGAGAACAAACTGAAGGGACACTGAAATGGAAGACAGTGGGAGACACACAACTGAACTTTCTGAAATAATAGAAAATGCACTAAAGAAACAGCATGATGTAGCTATAGAGAAATTCAAATCAGAAATATTCTCTCAGTTAAAAAATGAAATGAGAATCATTATTAAAGAAATGTTGTGTGTATCTAAAGAAGAGCAAGATAAAAAAATAGAAGAACTTAAGAAAATGATCGAAACTTTAAATGAACAATATAAGACACAAACAGAATGCATGAAACAGATGCAAAGGGAAATGCAGGAAATGAAAAACTCCATGGAAAGTTTGAAAAACTGCCTAAATGGGGCTGAAGATAGAATCTCAGATCTTGAAGACAGCATGGGAGACCATGGCCATGAAAGAAAAGATCTCTTAAAAATAGTAAGGAACCAAGAAACAGCAATCCAACAGCTGCAAGAGGATGCCAAGAGAAATAACATAAGATTAATAGGCATAAATGAAAAAGCAGGGGTCAATACGAATGACCTACGAAGACTATTCACAGAAATAATAGCAGAAAACTTTCCAAACATGGGAAGAGAATCTGAAATACAGGTAACTGAGGCATACAGAGCCCCAATTAACCATAACCAAAATAAATCCTCACCCAGACACATAATAAAAAGGGTATCAGAAATAAACCACAAGAACAAAATACTAAAAGCTGTCAGAGAAAAGAAACAGATCACCTATGAAGGAAAGCCTATCAGAATCACGGCAGACTTCTCAACACAAACCTTTAAGTTAAGGAGAGCTTGGAGTGAAGTATTTCAAATCCTGAAAGAAAACAACTTTCAATGGAGATTGATGTACTCTGCAAAACTATCCTTAAAAATTGATGTCTCATGACAAAGAACAACTGAAGAAATTTATGGCCACAAAATCAACACTACAAAGAGTACTGAAAGACACTCTAGAAAGATGTGTACCGAGTATTCCACCCATCAACATCAGAATACACATTCTTCTCAGTTACACATGGGTCATTGTCTAAAATACATCATATATTGGTCCACAAAACATACTTAAGTAAATGCAAAGGAACTGAAATAATTCCATGCATATTATCTGACCATAGCACAGTAAAATTGGAAATGAATGACAAAAAAACCCTACAATAACCATATAAACACATGGAAATTAAATAATACTCTCCTAAATAACCAATGGATCACAGAAGAAGTTAAAGAAGAAATTAAACAATATCTACAATTGAATGAAAATGCAAATACAAATTACCGGAACCTGTGGGACACAATTAAAGCAGTCCTCAGATGAAAATTTATAGCACTAAACTCCCACATCAGAAAAATGGAAAGAACACACATAAACAACCTAATGATGCACCTCAAACTTCTAGAAAAAGAAGAGCAAGTCAAGTCCAAAGCCCAAAGAAGGGAGGAAATTATTGAGATTAGAGCAGAAATTGATGCAATTGAAACTAAGAAAACAATACAAATAATTAATGAATCGAAGAGTTGGTTCTTTGAAAGAGTAAATAAAATTGATAAACCCCTAGCTAACCTTATCAAGAAGAGGAAAGAAAAAACTCAGATTCATGCAATAAGAAATGAAAAGGGTGAAATCACTACAGACCCTGCGGAAATACAGAAGATCATCAACACCTACTTCGAAAACCTTTACTCACATGCATGCGATAACACAGAAAAAATGGACAGATTCCTAGAAATGTATGAATTACCAAAGCTGAACCAAGAAGATGTAAAACTGCTGAATAACCCAATTTCAGCTAATGAAACTGAAAATGTAATTAGGACCCTACCAACAAAGAAATGCCCGGGCCCTGATAGACTCACTGCTGAATTCCACAAGAAATTTAGGGAAGACTTAATGTCAACACTCCTCAAACTCTTCAATGACATTGAAATGGAAGTAAATCTCCCTAACTCATTCCTGGAAACAAGTATTACCCTAATACCAAAACCAGAGAAAGACCCAACTAAAAAAGAAAATTACAGACCAATCTCCCTCATGAATATAGATGCAAAAATCCTCAATAAAATACTGGCAAATGGAATACAGCAAGTTATCAGAAAGATTATACACCATGATCAAGTGTGATTTATCCCAGGAGTACAGGGATGTTTCAACATATGCAAATCAATACATGTAATACACCATATCAACATGACCAAGGACAAGAACCACATGATCATCTCAATAGATGCAGAAAAAGCTTTTGACAAAATCCAACACCCATTCATGATAAAAAAAAAACCGTACAGAAATACATGGTCTCTGCCTCAACCTGATAAAAGCCACATATCATAAACTAACAGCCAACATCTTACTAAATGGAGAAAAACTGAAAACTTTCAACCTACATTCAGGAACAAGACAAGGATGTCGATTATCACCACTCCTATTCAATATAGTTCTGGAAATATTAGCCAGAGCAATTAGACAAGAGAAAGAAATAAAGAGAATAAGGCTAGGAAAGGAAGAAGTGAAATTATCATTATTTGCAGACGATATGATACTCCACATAGAAGACCCCCAAAAATCCATTAGAAGACTTCTAGAAGTAATAACCAAATTCAGTAAGGTTGCTGGATACAAGGCGAACACTCAAAAATCAATAGCATTCCTATACACAAACAACAAAGTCACTGAGAGAGAAATAAGGGAAACCACACCCTTCACTATAACATCCAAAAAAATGAAATACTTAGGAATTAATCTAACAAAGGACTTAAAAGATCTAATACAGTGAAAATTACATTACTCTAAAGAAGGAAATTGAAGAAGATCTCAGAAAATGAAAGATATTCCCTGTTCATGAATAAAAACAACAAACATCGTGAAAATGACCATTCTCCCAAAATTATTATACACATTTAATGCAATCACAATCAAAATACCACTTGCCTACCTCACAGAGCTAGAGATAGCATTCCTGAAATTCATCTGGAACCAGAAAAAAACCTAGAATGGCAAAGGCAAATCTGGGCAACAAAGGGAAGGCAGGAGGCATCACAATCCCCCACTTGAAACTATACTACAAAGCTACTGTGATAAAATCAGCATGGTACTGGAATGAAGACAGACCTGAAGATCAATGGAATAGATTAGAAGATACAGCCACAGCTACAAACACACTTAGCCACCTCATCATTGACAAAGGGGTCAAACATGTACACTGGAAGAAAGACAGCCTCTTTAACAAATGGTGCTGGAAAAACTGGCTTGCTATATGCCATAAACTAAAACTAGATCCATGCCTATCACCATGCACTAAAATAAAGTCAAAATGGATCAAAGATCTGAATATTAAAATAGAGACACTAAACTTACTAGAAGACAGAGTAGGTAAAAATCTTGATGACATAGGAGTAGGCGGAGAGTTCATGAACAAAAATCAAATTGAATGGGAAACACTTTCCAGAGTCAGCAACTGGGATCTCATCTTACTAAAAAGTTTTTGCATGTCAAAGGAAATCTCCAACAGAGTGAAAAGAAAACCCAAGAAATGGGAAAATATCTTAGCCAACTGTCCATCAGACAAAGGACTTGTATCTAAAACATATAAAGAATTAAAAGAAATCAAGCCCCTGACATTCAAGGACCCAATCCAAAAATGGGCATCTGAGATGAATACACACTTCTCAGAGAAAGAAATACAAATGGCAAATAAATATATGAAAAAATGTTCAACATCAATTGTCATTTGGGAAATGTAAATTAAAACAACACTGAGATTCCATCTCACTCCAGAAAGAATGGCCAAGATTAAAAAAATCAACTGACAACAAATGCTGGAGGGGCTTTGGGGAAAAAGGAATGCTTCTCCACTCTTGCTGACTGTGTAGACTGGTACAACCACTGTGGAAGTCAGTGTGGAGATTCCTCAAGAAGCTAGGATTAGAGATCCCATTCAACCCCGCTATCCCACTTCTGGGTATTTTCCTAGAAGATTTGAAAACATCATACCTCAGTGATATCTATGCACCCATATTTATATCAACCCAATTTGTAATAGCCAGATCTTGGAAACAACCCAAGTGCCCATCAATCAAAGAATGGATAAAAAAGATGTGGTATTTTTATACAACGGAATACTACTCAGCTATTAAGAAACATTGCATTGAGACTTTTATAAGTAAATGGTCACGACTTGAGACCATACTCATAAGTGAGATAAATCTAACCCACATGTGTAAATACCATATTGTCTCCCTAGTGTAAGAAACGGAAAAAGTATATATGATCCAAAATCTATAATAAATACCATGTAAGGGCAAAAAACAGCTCGAAGAGCAAAAGTAACTGGGAAGGGAACAGGGGGAAAGAGGGAAGGGAAAAGGAAAAGATATAAATCTGTATATATGTATGTGTCAGATAACTAAAACGAACACACTGCTGAATGTATTCGTTATTGATAAAGAACAATTAATACTCATATGATTGGATCAATTTTACATGTCTATATCTGTTAATGTAAATAACTATTTTGCAGATAATGATACTCAGTACTGCAACCATTGTCAAGTTTCTATTCTGTTTTGTAAACCTGTAATGTTACTGTTGTGTATTTACTCTAGTCATTTGTTTGTCTCTTTTGCTTTTTGTCTTTGTTATATGTGTCTTTTTTTCTCTTAAATAAAAAAATGTGAAAAAAAAGAAAACAAACAAACAAAAAAAACAGATTGAGCTGAAATCAACAGCCTTCTGCTGTCCTTTAAGGTCCTAAAAAGAAAAAAAAAATCCAAACCCAAAGCTAACATAAGGAAGCAATCGGTAAAGATTAGTGGAGAGATTAGTGAAAATGAGACTAAAAAATACAAGGAATCACAGTGTTGGCTCTTTGAAAGATTAAATAAAATAGACAAAATGAAAAAAATTAAATAAATAAGAAAAGTAAACAAAACTTTAGATAATTTTACCAAAATAAGGAAAGAAATAACCAAATCACACACAATTAGAAATGAAAAATGTGAAATCATGTTTCTGCTGAAATCAAAACTATTGGTAATGAATTTGAGTATTGTACTCTAATAAATGGATAATTCAGAGGAAGTTGTTAAATTTCCCATATGAACCACCAAAGCTTAACTAAGAAAACAAAAATCCTGAATAAGCCAAAAACAGTGAAATTGAATAACAACAAATAACTACCAAGAAGAACCCAATCACAATAAATTCCCCACTCCATTCTCAAGAACATTAAAGATCTAATACTAGACCCCCCAAAATAAGAGTAATATTGATCAATCTCTTTAATGAACACAGGCGCAAAAGTCCTCAGTAAGATACTGGCATCAAGAATGCTACAAATCATCAAAAAGATCATGCAATGTTATAAAATATGATTCACTCCAGCGATGCAATGATGGATCAACATAAACAAATTAATAATTGTAATACACCATATAAACAGAAGCAAGGATAATCACACAATTATCTCAATAAATAGAGAAAAGATTTTTTAAACATGAACATTTTTTCATGATATAAACACTGAAGAAAATAGGAACATAAGGAGTTTATGTCAAACTGATAAAAACCATAGATGACAAACCAACTGCCAATATCATTAAATGGAGAGTAGTTGAAATCTTTCCCTTTAAAATCAGGAACAAGACAAGGATATCCTCTATCACCAATTTTGTTTAATATAGCTCTTTAAACAGTGGCTAGAGCAATTAGAAAAGTGAAAGAAATAAAAGGGATATGTATAGAGATGTAGAAATTAAACTATCATTATTTAGTGATGACATGATCCTCTATATAAAAGATCTGAAAAACAACACCAAAGACTTCTAGTACTAATATTCAAATTTGGCAGCAGAGCAGGATACAAAGTCAACACTCAAAATGAATAGCATTCCTGTACACCAAGAAAAACTCACTGAGAGGAAATTTGAGGAAATGCAATCAAAATAGCAATAACATTCCTTACATGACTGGAGAAAGAAATCCTAAATTTCATATGGAATCAGAAGAGACATAGTTTAGCACAGGCAATTCTGACCAACAGGGACAAGACAAGGAGCATCAGAGTTCCAGAGTTCAAGTTACATTACAAAGCCACAGTGATTAAAAAAACCCAGCATAGTATTAGCAAGAAATCAGACTTGCAGATCAATGTAACAAAATAGAAGATAGAGAAACAACATGAACACTTAGCTATGTTATTTTTGGCAAAGAGATCATATCTCTTCACTGGAGGAAAGATAGCCACTTCAACAAATTGTACTGGGAAAAGTAGCTATCCACATGCTGAAGGCTCAGTCTAGACCCATATCTCTTACAATGCACTAAACTGAAATCAAAATGGATCAAAGATCTAAACATTAGGAGAGAAAAATGTAGTCAATTGGCAAACAAAATAGGTAGAATTCTTGAAGACATAGGTGTAGACAAAGACTTTCTGACAAAAACATGGTTGCACAGGAAATAATACCAAGAATCAGTAAGTGGTATTACATTATATTAAAAAGCTTCTGCACAGCAAAGGCACCCCTTAATAGAGTCAAAAGATAACCTACAGAATGGAAAAATATATTGCCAACTACTCAGATGAAGGACTAATTTCTAGAAAATATAAAGAGCTAAAAAAAATTAGAATCCTAAATTTAAAGCCTCAATTTAAAAATTGGCATCTGAAATTTATAGAGACTTCTCTGAAGAAATACAAATTGCATATAAGTACATTAAAAATATTCAGCATCACACACGATTTGAGAAATGCAAAGTAAAACAACAGTGAGATTCCATCTCACTGTAGAAAGAATGGCTACCATCATGAAATCAACCAAAAATAAATGCTGCCTAGGTTGTAGGGTGAAAGGAACATTTCTCCATTGTTGGAGGGACTGTAAACTGATACAACCGCCAAGGAAATCAGTACAGAGATTTTTTTAAGATGAAAGAAAGAAAGAAAGAAAGAAAGAAAGAAAGAAAGAAAGAAAGAAAGAGAAAGAAAATAAATTAGGGTCCAGCCCAGGCGAGAACCCAGCAATGTAGCAAGGTCCAGGTGGGGGCGCACATGCCAGCCCAGTCCAGGTAGAAACCCAGCGAGCCAGCAGACACAGGTGGGGGTGCACATCTAATCCTAAGGGGAACCCCAGCAACCCAGCAGGCACTGATGAGGGCACACACAATAAGCATTCAGGACCAATGTAGTGGAAAATTCTGAAGCAGCGGCAAGAATATGAGCCAGCAGTTGTTAAATTAGGTGAACCAGCATTGTGCTTGGCACACAAATACACAGAATAGAAGTGGGTAGATGGGGTCACGATTTTCTGTTACAGGGATCGGGGAGAACTCCAGCAACAGAAGACCAGTGGCAACTCCCACATTCAGAGGCAAAGACTGACCCATACCCCCTGCAAACCTGGCTGGAGTACATAACACATTTCTGGGATGCAACTTGGGCCTACCACAAAACTGTAGACACCAGAGGAATTTTATTACTTATATTTTTCTCTGTTTAATTGCATTTCATTCTGCTATCAAGTTGGGGTTTTGTTGTTGTTTTGTCTTGCTTTGTTTTTTTGTGGTTACTTTTGCTTTTTGCTTTTTCTCTCTTTTTTTCCTTGTCTTTTTCATGATTTAGAATTCTTATGTTTGTTTTTCTTTGCTTCCATTCATCTACTTTCTTTCCTCAACTATCTCCCTTGATTTTGTGATACTTTCATGTGAGTAAACATTGTCTCTTATTTTTCTGGCTCACACAATACTCCTTTTTTCTCTTCTATTTTTTCCCTTCTGTGTCCTCCAGTTTCTCAAATCATGGGTAATCATCCATTGACCTCCAGCCTTTTTTCTACTATGTTTGAACTCATTCATCTCTATCTTGTCTCCTATCCCTCTTAACCACCTCCTCTGGCAACAGGGTGAAATAACTTCACTAAGGAAAATCATTGCTTACAGGTCCCTGGTATATGATGGATTTTGTTACATGACTGTAGAATTTGCTCCTATGGTTAAAGGTATCAGGCTAATATTACCACAGTTTGTCAGTAGCCATACTGTCCTTAAGACTATTGTTATTTCTAGCTGTAATACTTTAACCAGGGTTAATACCTGTTATAATCAGTTTTTCTCCCTTCTACGACAACACTGTGATTGTATGGGGTCATAACCATCACCATAGTTCAGTATCAAAGGACTGGGTGCTGAGCCAAACGGATACAACTTCTCATCCTCAGTACATTGGGAAGGTAGGTTCTGGGATCAACAAAAAAGCCTACAAACACTTGCATCCCTGAGGAACAGAAATTTCCTAGGGAAGCCTTGGTACTAGTGATAATTATCTACCTTAAGAAATCTACAAGCATCAACACAGAAAACAAAATAAAACAAAAAAATAGAAAATAGAAAATGACAGCACACAGATGGAAAATGCAATCCCTGACCCTCATCCCAGCAAGGATAAGACCAGAGCACAATGAGATAGAGAAAGTCAAAAGTCAATGACTTTAATTTTCTAAAATGGTAGCAACAGATAAGAAAAAACAAATAGAAGAGGCTAGAAAAAAATTATTTCTAAGGTGCAAAAAGAATGACAATCAAAAGAAAGACATTAAATCACACACAGATTAAAAAATAGAGGAGCTCAAGAGAAT
The DNA here is from genome assembly GCA_004363535.1 of Dasyprocta punctata. NCBI lineage: Eukaryota > Metazoa > Chordata > Mammalia > Rodentia > Dasyproctidae > Dasyprocta > Dasyprocta punctata. The sequence goes on from RJWM01028756.1 coordinate 22,392, forward strand.
GATAGAAATCATGAATGCACAACATAGAAAAGATATAAAATCCATGAAATAGAAATCTATGTGATTAAAAATTCCATTGAAAGTATACACAACAGATTGAATGAAGGTAAGGATATAATATCAGATGTGGAAGACAGGATTGAGGCTAACAGCTGTGAAAAGTAAGATATTTTAAAATTAGAAAGCAAGAAAAATCAATCCAACAGCTACAAGATGAAGCAAAAAAGAACATAACTTTGATTGGAGTCAGTGAGAAAGCTGCAAACAATGCAAAATCAATAAAAATCTCATCACAGAAATAATGGCAGAAAACTTCTCAAACATAGAAAAAGAACACAACATACAAATAAATGAAGCATGTAGTGCTCCAAATAACGTGACAAAATAAATCTACACTAGAAAATATAATAATTAAGACTCCAGAAATTCAGCACAAGAACAGAATATTAAAAGGAGCTAGAGAAAAGAATCAAATCACCCATTGGGGGCTGGTGATGTAGCTCAGTGTTATAGTGCTTTCCCGGCATGCACAAGGCTCTGAGTTCAATTTGCAGTACCACACACACACGCACACAAACCCTCAGGACCACAGCTCACTTCTCAACACAAACCCTGAAATCAAGAAGACCTTGAAGTGAAATATTTTGAGACTGAAAGAAAAACCAACCCAGTTTAATGTACCCCACAAAGCCATCTTTCAAAATCAATGGAGATATAAGATACTTCCATGAAGAACAACAACTGAAGAAATTCATGACCACCAAACTAGTGCTTCACAATGCTCAGACGGATATATTAGAAAGAGAAAATGAAGACCAGAAGCACAATAACACCAATAGAAAGAAGCCACCAGGCAGGGCAAGCAATTAAACAGAGGGGAAAGACAGAGAACTAACAACAGGAAAATAACATGAAAAAGATAAGTCAATATGTATCAATTATAAACATCAATGTAAAAGGACTCCATTCACTAATCAAAAGAAACATCCTGGAAGAATGGATCAAGAAGCAAGACCCAATAATGTGCTGCAGTCAAGAAACACATCTGAAGCAAAAATAAATCCATAGACTGAAAGTCAAAAGATGGAAAATAATAGGTTGTGCCATGGAAATTCAGAAAAAAGCAGAGGTAGTTATTCTATTAGTGGACAATGTGAACTTCAAGCCAAGACTGATCAAAAGAGACAAAGAAAGGGTCACTAAATATTTGTTAAGGGAAAATTCCAAGAAGAGATAACAATCAACTGTATATGCACTGAATAATGGTGCACCCAACTACATAAAACAAATATTAACAGACATGAAAAATGAAATAAACACTAACACAATTGTAATTGAGGACCTGATCAGATAGCCAACTCTCACAATTAGATTGATGAACTAGACACATAATCAACAAAGAAATATCAGAATTAAACCAAGTCTGTGAACAAATAAACTTAGCAAATGTCTACAGTGTTCCACCTCACAACATCAGAATATACATTTTTCTTGGAGGCACATGGGATGTTCCCCAAAATAGACCATGCATTAGGCAATAAAACCAGCTTCAGTAAATACATAGGAATTGAAATCATCCCATGCATATCACCTGAAAATAGTGCAATGAAATTAGAAATCAATGACAAATGAAATATGAGGAAGGAAATTATAAATATAAGACCAAAAATTAATGCAATTGAGATTAAGAAAATGATACAAAAAATCAGTGAATCAAAGAGTTGGCTCCTTGTAAGATAAAATAAAATTTATGAACCCCTAAGCAAACTCATGAAAAAGAGAAAACAAAAGACTCAAATTCAAGCAATTATGAACAGAAAGGGAGAAATCACAACAGATCCTTCAAAAATCTGGATCATCAGTACCTATGTCTAAAAGTAGAACTCTACAAAATGAAAAATAGAGAAGAAATGGAGAGCTTAATAATTTTTTGAATCAGAGACACTTGTTGATGTGTAGCTTCTGCCAGCATTATAACATGTAGTGAATGCTGAACAATTCTTGATAGGGATTTGTCTTTTCAAAGAGACTTCTTATATTTACTACTAAATCTAATATAGAAATATTAACATATGCTTCATCTTGGCTAGCAGACAGCGCTTTAAAAACTGTCACCACTATATTGTAAAAAGGAAAATATAGACAATTCATGTCCCGGTTAGATCTGAAAATTCTAAAATTATCCACCCATTTACTTCTTAATGATGAGGAAAAAAGCCAAAACATTTATAAATTCGTATTTGAGTTTCAACGAATATTACAGAAAAAAAAATTTTGATTGAATTTTCAAACCATGATTACAGATTCAGTATTAGGCATGATCAAAGTTTTTAAAAATGAATTTCAAGGCATTACTAACAAAGTTATATTATTCTATTCAGCCCAATGCATTTGGCAGGAAATTCGGATGAGTAGATTTGTCATGTGATACATAAAAGAAAATTGTGATTTAAAAATGCATAATGCATAATTAATCTGATGAATTCCATTCATATTTAATGAATTAATGCTGCATTTGCCTAAAGAAGCCAGCAAAGTTATTGATTGCTTGAAAATAATCTGCATCATAGTATGAGAGCACAGGGACTGGTGTTACTGTTTCCAGTGGTCAGTCTTGATTGTTAATTTGATTAGCTTTGGGGCTGCCAACCTAAAACATTTTCTTTTGTGGCATTTCTTCATCCCCATGCACAAAATCAGGCTCTTTTCTGGTCCTCTTTGGCACAGTGGCAGATCTTTCCCCAGCTCAGTACTGAGGGAAGAGGAAAAGCCCAGATTTCTATCAAGTGAGAGGAAGACGCTTAGGGACATGCATCCAAAGAAAGTTCACTTTTGGTTTCCTTCTACATAAAAAAGGTTAGAAAT
>RJWM01028757.1:0-25256 GCA_004363535.1 Dasyprocta punctata
GTGCTCTGTGGCTTTTTCCTCTGAGCAAACTCTTTCATCTTTGAAGGCCTAAGGCTGCAGAGGGTGGAGGCCCACTGCTTCCTGGGATGCCCCCAGGCCATCTTTTTTATTCCTTATTCCTTTGTTTCTTCTCAGCAGTCAAGGTCTCAACTTTATCTTTACAGTCCACAGCTTTCTGGTCAAACTCACAACATTTTAAATCACCATGCTGGGTGCTTTGCTCTTGATTCCCAACATAAATCTGGCTAAAAGCTCCCAACAATAGCCAGGTCACCATTTCAACATTAAGTTGCCTTGAAATTTCCTTTTGCCAGACTAATCAGTCCTCTGCCCTTAATCTTGGTCTCGGGCAAAGTCTCTGGGCATAGGCAGAATGCAGACAAACTTTCTGCCGAACTATAACACACATCATGTGGAGTCCAACAACCAATGCAGTCCTTCTTCCCAGCAGAAACCTCCTGAACCTGATCTTTACTGGCAGGCTTTTTAACAACCTTCTGGTCTTCTGAGCTCTGACCAGAATCTCCCCCACAGAACAGCCTAAGCTGTTCCAGCTCTATGCATTTAGGTAACATCTCCGAACCTTTCCAAATTCTTCCCACAAGCCATTTACAAAGGCTCTTGAACCACATCATCAGGAATAGTAACAGCAATGACCCATTCCTCTGGTACCAAATTCTGTCTTAGTTACTTTTCACTCGTTGCTGAGACAAAATACCTGACACCCAAAATTAGGGAAGAAAAGGTTTATTTCTTACAGTTCTCAGGGTTTCAGTTCATATTTAGTTGGCTCTAAGGCAGCATGTCATGGTGGGGCAGCCATTCATGGTGGTTGCACACAGCAAGGCACACCAGCAAGAGAGAAAGAGAATGGAAGGTGCACGTTCCTCCTCCCCTTACACTGTATGTCAGCTCCACCCTTGGGTGGGTGCAGCACTCACATGGCCAATCCCAGCACTAGACAACAAACCAATCAGGAACGCCAGACTCAGCCCCACCCAAATTGCATGAGTCCTTGGAGGGACACAGGATCCAACCAACGCTTTCCTTCCAAATTAGATGAGGCCTTGGTGGGGAGGGACACAGGACAAACCAATACAGTTACTTTTGACAAGAAGCTTCATTGCTAATATTTAGAGTGCTTAAGAAATGACTGCTTCTCAGACATGTTTTCCAGGTGTAGATGGCTTTTGGGTTTTGAATCTGTTGCAAAATCCTACCTCCCTATTTTATGGGGGATGAGAAGTTGCTGCCTATTTAGCCTCGCCCCTGGTTCTTTGACACTGGCCTATAGTATTTTTTATAACTCTTAGGCCATCTCAGTCTTGGCATACCAGGAAGAACAACTGATTAGAACAATCATGTCACCTAGAGTAAAGTAGTACGATCAGCAATAACAGTAGCATCAAAGGCAGCCTAGAAAATGACAAACTCTAGTAGCTATTGATTTGCTACCTTTAACCATATGAACTATATTTATGGTTATATAAAAAATGTAAAACAAACCAGAAAATTGTATATAGTAAGTATGCACTCAATATGGCCTTTTTACCCTCAGAGAAAAAATTTAAAAGGGACTGGGGGAAAAATAGCAAAGTAGAAGAAGAGGAAGAGATTAGAAGTAAGGTTGGAGAAAGGAAGATTATGCAAAGTTTGCTAAACTGGTTAAGAAGACAGGAGGGAAATAGAAGGAAGAAATAAGAACAGAATAGAACAACAACAAAAATGCCAGAAACAGTGTTCAGATCCATAGAAAAACAAGAAAAATCAAGAAAAAAGAAAGCAAAACAAAAACACAACGAAGAAAATAAGAAAAAAATGTCCACTTCAAGGTGCATTTCTTCTGTCACTGGTAGACAAATTGGACAGAGAGATCCCAGATCCATATTGATTAATTCCATCAAACCAACTTCAGATTTATAGTGGGGTAGTGGATAATCCCAGCAAACATTAAATTCCACTGAAGTTCAGGCTGGTTTCTGCCTGTCAGGTTACAACTCATTTTGTTCAGCCTGCACTGCTCTGTGTGCCTGCTGTCAACTTGAACTCAGTTCTGCCTCACTTTGACACAGGGAGCTAGTAGAGAGAGCCAGCAGTTGCACTGAGTTCTGGGCTCAGTTAACCCCTCTCCTGGGGGATTTCTGAATCTGAATAACTCACCAGCCACTGCAGTCTGCTGCATCCATTGTTCTATTCTACTTGTGCCTTTCTCTGTGGAGTCACTAGTAACCACTGCCCTTCCCACACAGTGAGACAGGGCTCAGGCAGAAAGCTCTGCTTGCTACCTCCTTCTTCATTGAAGTCTCTCTTCACTTTCCCTGTGGGTTTCAATTCTCACCTCAGATCCTTGCTGGTCCTGAGGACCCACTTCCCTCCTCTTAAATTCTTTTTTTCTTTTTTTGCGGCACTGGGGATTGAACTCACAACCTCACTTCCCTCCTTCTCTTCCTCATGTTGCTATGTTTGAATGTCTAGACACCAAATCTCAGAGAGGTTCTTTCTCTGCTGTTCACTCCACCATCTTCCCATGTAATGTGACTATCCATTCACTTCCCTAGGCTAGAACCTGTATAATATCAAAATAATAGGACAAATCAAACTATGAGTGATGAATGAGTAAACATTATTTGGGTATTTAAGACCTGTCTTTGAATGAGAGCTAACCATTCCACATGAGGTTATAGTCATGGAGTCAAACTGACCAGAAGAAAAATTCAAAGGGAAAGATAGTAAAGTATTTCTTAGTACAGATGACTATGAATATGGGAAATGTCACCAGTCTGACTGAAGAATGTGCTGAATCATGCAGGGATGTTTTGGTAGGTTTTAATGCCTGCTTCCCTCATCTGCTCGTTTCTCATGTACAGGCCATACTATGTTCTTATTATCATAATTTTAGGAATAATGCTTCTATTATATGTTGAATGTAGATGCCATGACAGATGCATAGAGAAACAAGGAATTGCAGAACTGGACTGTGGTGGCTGAGCATTAGTGCAATCTTGGGCTTCTTCCTTAATGGCCTTAACAACTTTCTCTCTGAAGTTTGCTCTCCACCAAGTCAGACCAGTCCTCATGTGACCATAAGAATGAGGCACCCCACTTCCTATGGGCATGATCTTTGCAGGTCCTGGGAGATGCGAGCTGGAATTCTCTAAAGGACCTGTTGTACACTACAGAAGCTACCAATGGCTTAGTTGGGCTGAGTAGAACCTCTGGGTTTTGGGGAGATACAATGGGGTACGCCAAAGAAGAATTATCCTGGCCTGTACTAGGCCTGAATAACCATTTGCTTTCAACCTCTGTATCTGATCTAACACCCCTTGGTGATGAGGCAAAGCCATCAGAATGTTACTGGTGAGTTTAGCAGGCCTCCAGCCTCCAACAACCCTAAACCTAAGATGCTGTGAGATAACAGAATGAGAAAAGATTCTGCTGTTTAATTGGTAATTGTATTTTGATTTGTGTCCTTGTTTGCTCTGTAACTATAAAAGTTCATATGATCTCTTCTACAGTAAAACATAGGATTGAGGGTCATTTGAATCCTTGTCCAAAGGGCACAGTCACCCCTGTTTGGTTCAGGATAATTTATTTTCTTATTTGTTTTAAGGCTGAGTTAACTTACTTCAGCATCTCTCTGGTCAGGTTCCCCACATCTGAAAGTGGAGCTAGCAATGCCATCCTCTGAGCCTGGCTTCTGCTGATAAGGGTCTGCTCTAACCACTGCAGCTCTTCCTAGTTCCTTCCCACTGCCCAGTGTAGGCTTTCTGAGCTATGAACTGGGTCATCCACTGTTTGTGGCCAGCTTGTCCAAGGACCCCAATGAGACTGGTACCTATCAGTGTATGCTCTGGATGACAGTGAGGACCCTGCCTGAATCATAGAGTATCATAGTGGGACATTGGAGACCACGTGTGTCCATATGCCTCTGAACTGAAAAGATTGGTCTAGTGCACTGAGACAGGGGAGGCCACAAGGGACTGGGACTGGTAGGGTTGCATCCCTTTATGGTGGATGCAGCACAGTACAAGGACCCTCCTTTAATGCAGAATTCAGCTAAAGACCCACTGAGGCAGCTCTGAGAAAGACACTACTTTCCATCTGGCAAATTCCTTCCTGCCAACCTCTTCCCATTGGGGGCATCTCGTTGAGTTCCAGCCAGGCCTCTCCTTAAAGGCTCTATTCTCAGCCTTGGTTACTACTGGGAATGTGTGGGACCTTTAAGTATTGGGGCCTGATGGGAGGAAGTTAGGTCACTGGGGCATGCCCCTCAAGGGAACTTCGGGACCTTAGGAGTGCTTCTTTCTGTCTTTGCCACGAGGTGAACAGATTCCTCTGCCATGTGCTCCTGCTGTGATGCACTGTGTCACCACAGGCCCAAAGCAACAGGGCTAGGTGATCCTGGAAGGAAAACTGATATCCTGAACGAAATTAGACATTTCTCTTTTAAATTGATTATTTCAGGTGTTTTGTCACTGTAGCAGAAAGCTGTCTAACCGGTGTGCAATTTAAAACTTAGGAATTATTCATTTCTGGAAATGTCCTTTCAATCTTTTTAGACTGTGGTTCACTGTAGGTAACAGAAAATATGTGTGGATAAGGAGGTTAGTCATAAAATCTTCCTCACTGTGCTGTAACAAGGGGCATTGAATGCTTGTGTTCTTAACAGGCCTATTAGAGAGGGAGGACCCTGCTTTATCTTGGGGTGGGAAGGGCAGCTGCAAATGGCTCCTCCTCCTGCTTTGCAGGTTAGCACAGGCACTAACTAGTCCTGCTTCTTTCTATGCCTCTCACATGGCTGAAGCTGTTCAGATAGGGAAACTAAGGCTCGAAAGAGAAGAAATTGCCTGGTGTTTCTCATTTGTCTCTATAGGCAGCCTTGTCAGCCTAGGTGGGTGCTAGGCAAGGTGGCATGGCTAAAAACTGGGGCCACAGTTGAGCTTTTCATGGGCAGCCAAGCAGAGTCCTACCACCCCACTAAGGGTTTCATGACACCAGAATTCACTAGCTGTTGTGGGAATAAGGCTTCTCAGATCAGAAGGTGCTTGGTCTCTCACTGCTGCCTTTCTTTCTTCCAGATGATCCTGGAGCCTTAGGGCTGCCTCTGACCACTTCCTGGGGATCCTTCCCTGGGACTCCTTTCCTTGTGTCTGTTTCCATCTCTGTTTCCCTGATCTTTTCCTGAGCCCCATCCTGTGTACCTCCCACCCTCCCCCAGGCCTAGGAAAGTCCTCAGTCGGGGACTTGACCACCCTCTGGAGGCCTCAGCGTGCACTGGCCCCATGCTCACCCTGGGAGGCAGTGTGATGAGATCACCCTTCCTGAGGCTGTGGAGGCTGTGGTCACTAGTCAGCCTGGGGGCCCAGCAGATCAGGACACTTGGGGAATCACCTATGCCATGCTGGGAGCACCAAGGGTAGGAGGCTGCTTCGATCCTTCCCTGCTAACTTCCCTGTTTCGGAGGACTCCCTGATGATCCTGCTCTGAGCCATGGGCCCTCTCACCTCCCCAGCCTGGCCCAGCAGATCGGCCCAACTTGAGCCTTGTATTTCTTCCTTCTTCAAGGAAACCTGCTTTGCTCTCTGCATGGCGTTCCAGGTTGGGGAAGAGGGTCGTGGGGACAGCCAGGCTGAGCTCTTGCAGGAGGACAGCCAGTGGGGTGCAGGAGCGTTCCCTAGCTGCTCAAAGGGTGAAAAAATCAGCTACTTGGGCCCCTGAGAGGCCGAGGTTGGAGGCTGGTACTGCCAGGAAGGCTGCTGTGGAAAGTGAACCTTCGCCCTAGCTCAGTGAGCTCTACACTGGGCAGGAGGCTGTGCTTCAGAGCAGGTAGGGGGAAGCTGTTTGCAGCAGGTTGCTCATCACTGAGCTTGCACTGGGGTGCTGCTCTCTGAGCCATTTATTTTATCCACTTAGTCACAGGGCTGCTAGAACACCAGAATTCAGCTCGCTCAGTATCTTCTGTGTCCAGGGCCTTGGGGTCAGCCTGGGACAGATTGCAACCTCCTGATCTGCTTGCCTTTCTCCAAGGAGCAGAAGGACACTGAACAAGTCTCTGGAGTGCTTGGCCAGAGGTCCTGGAAAGCCAAGACTTGTTTCTGCCCAGCAGTGGGAGTGAGCCAGCCCAGAACCAGTGCTACTGAAGGCTGTGTGTCTGAAATTGAGTCAGTCTGCAGATTCTTCTCTGTCTTTTTGGTTACCACTTGTGTGGTTCCCTCAGAGACATACTATATGCTGTATGAGGTTTGTAGGTCTTCCTTAACACAGTAAATAAGTTAAAATTGACCACCACATATGTGCTGGTGAGGTGGTGCTGGCTGGTGGCTGGGGCCTCCAGTTCTGACCCTATGTCTCCTCCACAGTGTGGCTGGGTATCCTAATGTACGCCCAATGTCTTTCTTCAGATCAAGGGGTCCCAGATAGCACAGCCTAAATGTGGCTTTCTTGTGCTTTATTACTTGCCTCTGAAGTTGTGCAAGGTCATTTCTGCTACATCCCATCTGTAGTTCATGAGTCTGTGGCACTGATTCCACCTCTTAAATTGAGGACTGTTAGAGAATTTGTGAACACATTAAGGAAACGCTACAATAAAGGACAAAAAAGATGTAATATCGAAATTGAAGTGATTAAGTGAGTTTAACAGTATTATGTACAACTTAATGAAAAGTTAAATTTTCAACTTAATGAAAATTGAGAAGAAATATATTACTAGAATAGGTGGAAAACTTGAGTAAATCAATGATAAGAAGAAACCAAAAAGTTGGGTTTAAGATTTATCCTTGCAAAGGTGTTGAGGCCAACTGGTTTAAAGCAGAATTCTTCTTAGCTGGTAAGAAACTAGGTGTTATATTATTCAAAATATTCTTCAGAATAGAAAGGGAAGTAAATTTTTCCAATTCATTTCACATATGAATTTCATATCAAAATTTGATATAGTATGAAAAATATAATTAATTCTTTGAGTAACGTGCATACAAAAATTCAAATAAAATGCCATACATTTATACTCAGTTACTTATCCAGGCTAATGTACCATGGGAAAGAGGAGTTTATTGCATATATGTAATGATAGTTTAATATTAGTAATGATGTAATATATTAAATGAGTATATGAAAATATAAAAATCATGTAATTATGTTGTAACTAGGGAAAAACACCTGACAAAGTTGAGCAGCCGTTTTTCACAAAATCTACTTGAACAAATGGTAATTAAAATGCTGCACCTTGACTATGTAGCCCAGGCTGGTGATCCTCCTTCTCCACCCTCCAAGTGCTGTGATTACAGGCGTGTGCCACCATGCCTGCCTAGATGACAGTATTGTGTCAGTGTTAAATTTCCTGGTTTTGAAAATTGTACTGTGATAATGTAAGAGAATGTCCTTACTTTTAGTAAGTATATCCTGCAATATGTAAGAATAAGGAGGCATTATGGCCATACTCAAAATACACATACACACACGCACACACAGAGGACGTGCACATTAATGGTAAAACAAAAGTGGCAAATGTTAACTATTAATAAAACTGGGTAAAGGAGTTTTTCTACTATTTTCCAACTTTTCTAGAAATTTGAAACTATTTCAAATTTCAAATTTTAATATTTTAATTAAAACAGGTAGAATGGGACTGGCAGGAAGGAGTCGAAGATGGGTTCCTCTCCCCACCATTGATTGGTGAGAAAGAGACCTGAGACAGGCACCTGTTCCTGCCATTGATGGTACTCAGACCAGAGACCAGTGGGAAAGTCAGACTCAGTAGAACTCCAGCTACAATGCACAAGATGGACAGTCAGGGATAGGGGATGCAGAAAATTGTAAAGCAACAGTAACAATATGAGCCAGCAGGTGAAGTTTGGAAACTGATCAGGGACCCACAGCCTGCTTGGGCCAAAAGAAGTAGCAACCAACCCTGCTCCAGTGAGCCCAATGGCCACCATCTGGGACCTGTAGCCAGCGTGGGCTGGCAGAACCAGCCAACCATGCCTCAGAGAAGCTGTGTATGTCTGGAGAAGCCCACTCCACACCCAGCCACCTCCTCAGGAACCTAAATTAGGGGAAACTCAGGTGGCTGACCCATTCCTCTACACTGCAGACAGGTAGCCAACATTCAAAGTGCCTGGTACCCAACAACTGGTTCAAGCAAAACAAACCAGGAAAATGTTAAATGAAAGAGCAAAAGGCAATCTCTGTCCTCCAGCCCACACAGAACAAGTCCAGGAGGCATAGGCATGGAATAAATTGGAAATTGCACACCTGAAATTTCTGGGATGATAACAACTGAAGTAAAGAAACTACGTTATGAGGTATAAAAGAAATCAGATCAGAAATAATATCTCAGGTAAAAGAAGAAATGACAAACATAATAAAAGGGTTGCTCAGTGTATCTAAAAAAGACATAGATTAGAAAAAAGAAGCATAGGAAAATGAGGAAAAGCTTGAATAAGCAATATAGAGAAGAACTGGAATGCATGAAACAGATTTCAAAGAGATATCCAGGAAATTAAAAACTCCATTGAAAGATGGGAAAACTACTTGAAAGAAACCAAAGATAGACTTTCAAACCTTGATGGCAGGATTGCAGCTAGTGATTGCAAAAGAAAAAACCTGTTACAAATAACAAAGAACCAGGAAATAACAATTCAATGGCTGTGAGATGATGCAAAAAAAAAATTTAAGACTGATAGGTGTCAGTGAAAAAGTGGGGATCTACACAAATGACTTACAAAGACTATTTACAGAAGTAATAGCAGAAAGCTTCCCAAGCACGGGAAAAGGACCTGACATACAGATAAGTGAAGTGTATAGAACTCCAACTAGCCATAACCAAAATAAATCTACACCCAGACATATGATAATAAAAAAGAAAGTCAACACAAGATCAGAATATTAAAAACTGTTAGAGAAAAGAAGCAGATCACCTATAAATGAAAACCCATCAAAATTATGACAGAGTTCTGAACACAAACCATCAAGTCAGGAAGAGTTTGAAGTATTCAAGTCCTGAAAGAAAACAACTTCCAACCCAAACCAATGTACCCTGCAAAACTATCTTTCAAGATTAATGGAGAAGCAAGATACTTCCATGTTAAAGAACAACTAAAGAAATTCATGACCACCAAACCAAACCTACAAAGAATACTGAAGGACATTCTAGAGAGAGATAAAAATGACTATGGTTCCAGGAACAGTGGCAGAAGGGAATCACTGAGTGGGGCAGGCATTGAATGGAGGGAAAAAGTAAGGAGTCAGTGGCAGGACAATAGCAAGGCAGAGATGAGCCATTGCATGTTGGCCATAACTATTAATGTAGATGGCCTCAATTCACCAATAAAAAGAAACAGGCAGAGTGGATCAAGAAACAAGATCCGTCAATATGTGATATACAAGAAACATTTAACTTTAAAGGAAATTCATAGGCTGAAAGTCAAAGGAGAGAAAACAATGCTCCATGTGACAGGGAACTAGAAAAAAGCAGTGCTATCTTGCCCTTCAACCACAGAATAGATAAGAAAGATAAAGCATTTTTACACAATGGAAGGCTACTCAGCTATCAAGAAGGATAATCATGAGACTCTTGTAGGTAAATGGATGCAACCTGAGATCATGCTCATGGGTGAAATAGTTCAGACTCACATGGGTGAACATTGTGTTGTCTCCCTAGTATAAAAAACTGAAGGAGTTAGTGGGATCCAAAATGTACAACAGATATTGTGAAAGTGAAGGGGACGAAATGTCTAAAAAGGGAAGGTGGTAGCCACTGTTAATTTCCTATTATCTTGTTTTGAAGTCCTGTATTATTTTCATTGTCCTGTTTTGTTTTGTTTGTGTGGGAGACAATTTGAGTGACTCCCCTTGAATGCAGAACAATTGCTGCAACTTTGATTTTATTGAGACTTATTTCCTTATTGATATATACAGAGTGGACTATGATATTTCCTTCTCTCATCAGTTTGCTATAAGCATTGCAAACAAGGCTAGACAAGGTACTGGCATGTAATCTTTAAAGCCATCAGACAGTGTCCTGTTTCCTTGCATAGTGATCACTGTAAAATATATAGGCACAGCGGGATGGTAGAGCCAGTGAGCTCCAGGAATGTCAACTGGGTATGAGCCTCGAGAAAGAGGCTGTGAATCCCCAGGACATAAAAGTTTACATATCAGAAACTAAGGTACCAGTATGTAATCTCTAAAGCCATCAGACAGTGTCCTGTTTCCTCACATAGTGACCTCTGCAAAATATGTAAAGCACAGCAAGATGGCAGAGCCAATGAGCTCCACGAATGTTGACTGGGTATGACCCTCAAGAAAGTGGCTGAGTCCCCAGGGCATAAAGTTTACATATCAGAAACTGAAACAGCAGCCTCCTAAAATGATTCAGTTATGCAGATTGATCCCTCTGCATATCTTTATCCCTACATTTTGCAGAGATACCCTTTTCACTACCTGACTAGCCAGCTCAAGTGACTCACATAGTTCCCACCATCCTTATTGTCACTAACCCTTGAGTCACCCCCTTTCTTCACAAGATAATAAATTCTGGGAGAGGCCTAGGACTAAGGCACATCCTCATGAGGATAGGACTCAGAACCCCTTGGCTGCCCTTAACTTTGAATATGTCTTGGTGTCTTTACTCTTGCCGTGGGTTGCATTGGAGGTGGTATATTGAAATTAACTTGCCAGGATTCTAATAACGTCTCAGTGGAATTATAAATATAACTTCTTGGATTGTGAGGAAGACTAGAGAAAGGATTACAGTACTTCGATTACCATACTCAATATTTGGGATAACAATAGTTTGATATTGTTATATCTGATGATATGGGCACCTATTTCAAATATAACAAGATGTATTATGGTAGCCATTGTTGACTTGCTATGACCTTGTTTTGAAGCCCTATATTACTTTCATCGTTTTGTTTTGTTTTGATTGATTTTATTGTTTTGTTTTGTTTGATTTTATTATGTCTAAAGATATAGGCAGCTACTCTGAAGATAACAAGGAGCACTATGATAGCCATTGTTGATTTCTTATTATCTTGTTTTGAAGTCCTGTGTTGTGTTTACTGTTTTGTTTTTATTGTCTCTATTCTATTTTGTTTGCTTTTATTCTCTTTAATATAAAAATAAAATAAAATGCTAATTGGCACAAAAACAGCATGGGGATCAATGGAACAGAAAAGAGGATTAAGAAACAACCTCAAGCACACCCATGTGTTTGACTTTTGAAGAAGAGATCAAAAACATGTGTTGTAGGAAAGACAGTATCTTTAACTAATGGTGCTGTGAAAAATTGCCATGCACGTGCAATCTAATAATCCAATATATCTCACCATGTATTAAACTAACAACAAAATGGATAAAAGATTTAAAAGTTAAAAAAAATCTGCTGGATGATAACATAGATAAAACTCTTGAAGACATGTACATAGGCAAAGATCTTCTGAACAGAACATGAATTGCACAAGAAATAACATCAAGAATCAACAATTGGGACCATGCCAAATAAAATACTTCTGCATAGCAAAGGCAACAAACAATCAAGTGTAATTACAACCTACAGAATGGGAGAAAAAATTTTGTCAGCTATACCTTGGACAGAGGACTGATACCTAGAACATATAAATAACTCAAAAAAATTAGTGCAGTAAGGAATATAGCTCAGTGGCACAGCACTTGCCTGGCAAAGCAAGGTGGTAAGTTCAATTCCCAGTACCAAAGAAAAAAATTAATTCCCCCAAAATACAAGACCCAACCAAAAAATGAGCAACTGAAATGAACAGATTGTTCTCAGAAAAAAAGTACAAATGGTCAATACACAAAAATATTCAAAATTGCTGGCCATTAGAGAAATGAAAATTAAAGTAACACTGAGATGGCATCTTTCTCCAGAAATAATGGCCACCATCAAGTAACGTAACAATAAAAATTGCTGGAGATATTTCAGGGGAAAAGGATACCTACCACATGGTTGGTGGGAAGGTAAATTACTACAACCACTATGAAAATCAGTATGGAGAGTCCTCAAAAAATGAAAAATAGAAATTCCATTTGATCCAACCATTTCCCTGTTATGTATCTTTGAGAAAGGGTTAAAAATATCATATTATAGTGATACATCCTTATCCATATATTTAGCAACATAATTCACCATAGCTAAATTTTAAAAGCAGCTCATATGTCCATCAATAAATATGATGTCCATAAAGAAAATACGATATCTATACACAACAGAGACTACTCTGCCAAGAAGAATGATAAATTTGAGTGATGTGTAGGAAAATGGATGCACCTTGAGACCATAATGTTAAGTGAAATAAAACAGACACACAAGCTTAAATTTTTCATTATTTCTTTTATTTGAGAAAACCAAAATATAAATAAAGAGGAAAATAAAAGGTAGATAACAGAAATAGGAAGCTAGATCTTTTTCAAATGAGAAGGAAATCAATAGATTGAGGAAGAAAGGAGGGAAAGGAGCAAAGGGGATGAAAAAAGAGTCGAGATGTGTTATGTACATGTACCAACTCTTCAAAAGGACTGTAGTCATTATGTAATGCAAATATGCACTAGTAAAAAAAATGAAAAAAGGTGATAAACCACAAAAAATAAAATGATATACCTTAAAAAGGCATCTAGTTAGAGAATATTATATTGACAAAATATTAAAATCAACAGACCAAAGAAAGGGGGAAGGGGAAGGGAAGAAAGGGAAAGGCAAAAAAAGAGAATAGAAGGAGAAAAATGGAAACAATGTTTCATATATAAGGAGTGAAGGCATGCTTGAATGGAGGGGAGGGGAATGAGGGAAAATGAAGAACAAAGATGTGTTATGTACAGGAACAAGTTCCCTATGACAAATGTGATCACTGTGTATATCAAAAGCATACCAATAAAATTAATTTAAAAACAACCAAAAAAAAAAAAAAACACGAGGAGGCTTGTTTTACTACTAGTATCTGACATGTATTTGAAAACTCTCAGGATGGACTCCAAAAGCACGGTTAGTAAAATTTCCAATGGAGGAACAGTGCTGCAAGATGCTCACAAAGAACAGCCAAGAGTTCCATCTCCTCACCTGATAGGCCCAGTGAGATATTTTGTGATTGGATACAAGATAAATATAGGGAATTGAAATAGTAAAAAAAACTTGTACATATAACAGACAGAAATGATGAAATCATACCTACGAATATATAAGATGTATAAAAATGTGTGTTAAATAAAAAATTTATTATAGTAAATTCTCAATATACTTCCCCTTGCCTCAAACACACTTAAAATTGCCACTTCTCAAGCAGTTGTGGAAGTCCTCTTTTGCGCCTTTGATTATGCGTCATGGAAGCCTTGAGGCCTCAAATTGATTCAAAATATTTACCTTTCACGGTCACTTTGACTTTGGGGAAGAGGCAGAGATTGAATGGTGGCAGATTCATGATTAAGAAGGATGAGGACACTCCACAGTGTTTCCATGAGCCTGTTTTTCTGTTAGATGGCATTAGGCAGCTGCATTCACTGTATTTTTGATCACATCTCATACAGACACTTACAAGAGAACTTCAGAACTTCTTCAGAAAGTAGTGACATGGGAGTATTTTTGGGGAGATTAGTGGCAATGTGTCTTTTACTGTAATAAATTTTTTAAAAATTTAAATATTCACTGTATTTTTAAAATCACCCTTGTGTTTAACAGATAACCTGGTGGTGAGTCAGCATGGGCCATTGCCCCGTATCCCAAGATCAGTTCTGCTGTGTGAAGGAGGCCTTAGAATTCAGGATGTGGCAGCCACATCCACCTGGAGGAGTCCCAGTGGGGCAGAAAGTGTAGATGATGGAATGTCTGACAGCAAAGATTGTGCAAGAGGGCTGAGGGCAGCTGATGCTTCTGTAAAAAAAAAATAGAAAACACTCACCAGCTTAATTTCCCATTGCCTTTTTTCTGCTTCTTCCTGGGGCAGACACTGTGTGGCCCTCACTACAGAACCCATAGCACTGGTCCCAATAACTAATAAGTTGTCCATCATGATACACAAGAAAACACTCCTGAGTTAAGAGTTTCAGGCAAACAGATGGATATTGTGAAGCTCTGGGTATGCAGTGGCGCTTGCACAAGCATCCCTTGCTCAACCCCAGGGCATTGTTCAGAGGAGGTGATGTCTGAGGCACCTGGATCACACACTTTCCTTTTACAGGGTCTCTGAAGCTGGAGGATTCCACCCTGGAGGTGGCTCCTCTTAGCATTGCTTCTCCCAAGGTCTACAGGACTGACCTGAAAGGGTGCTTAAGGATGGAATCCCAGAGGAGGGGGCTAACTGTGGTTGTGGGTTCTGTGGCTTTTGGTTGAGCCCTCTCTGATTATGTGTGCTCATGTGTAAATTTAGTGTATAGGTAAACACTATGTTTATCTGAGTCCGCAGGATTGGGACAAGGTCCTACCTGGTTGTAGTAATAGCTGCATGGGGGTAGAGGGGAGAGGGAATGGGAGAGAGTAATCACACTGTAAATGAAAATGGAGACAAAATGTCAAGAAAACACACACACAGTATTAAAATACTAAGAGAACACTCTTAACTTCAGAGTAATAGATTTGGAAATACTCAAGGAATGACTATTTTTCTCTAAAAATTACTTAAAATTAACCCCCCAAAATAGTCTTAACAAAATTCTTGCATAACAGATGCCCACTAAATGTTTGCTGGATAAATGGATTGAATTTCTCTCTCCAACAAATTCTAGGGTATGACTGGGGGAGCGGGGAGGCCTAGGGCCCTGTGTCTGCCTCCCACGGACAGTGCCTCATCCCCATCATCGCCTGTGACGTGTCCTCTCAAGGCCAGATGGGGAGCTGACCTCTGTGTCTCTGCCTTTCTCTGGCTTCAGTTTCCCAACTTCAAAGTACTATAGAAGGCTGCCTCTCAGTTCATCCTCCCTGGGAACGCCCTGCCTGGTCCCCCTGAGCTGGAGGCCAGATGCTGGTAGGACTCCTATTACAGAAAGTTTAAAGGTTCCTTTGATTTGGACACAGTGACACTTGAGAGATGGAAGACTGAGCTTTTTGCCGCTTTCAACTACCAACAAGAGGAGGCTGCCAGGCAGCGCAACATAGGAATCCTGGGGACAGGGAAGCGGCCACTGGAGCTGCAGAGGCAGATGGCCAGCAGCGCAGGGGGAGCTAGGTTTTCTTGGTTCTCTGTGGCTACTTTGAATAATTTTATTGGGCTGGGAACACAGGGCTGCCCCTAGCAGTCAACACCCAGCCCCAGGGCATTTAGGGCAGAAACATTGTAAGTTTAATGGGCTGCTAGAGGAAGAAATGGGCCAGCCTGTTGTCAAGCCTGAAACCTGGGTCAAAATAACACACTAATGACAATAAACAGGCTATGTGGGCCTACCCAGGCTGGAAGCAGAGAGCAGGGTGAGTGGGCAGTTGTCATATACTTGGACATTCCTGATATTGAAGGAGCAGGAATCATGAGGCTCAGGGTGTCCATCCAGTGTCTTCACCCATAATCCCAGGTTTCCCTTGGGTGACCTTAGCTCACAGGTCTTCCCTGGAAGAGCACTAGGCCTCTCTTGGCTGTTTGACTGTGACCGGCAAGTCCTGGGTTTGCCTGGGCTCTGCTCTTTGCTCTGTTCTCCCTAACTGCTCACCAGCCAGGGCTTCATACCTCTGGGGCACCATTTATGGAGGGCCAGCCACCCACCTTCTGGACGTGGACAAGGGCATCTCCCCAATCACACTTAGCACCACTAACACCCCAGCCACTGCCCCTGGCTGGGATGATCCATGTACCAGCTCCACACCAGTGGGTTTCCCATGACAGCCGGGGCTGGCAGGTGTGTGTAGAGGTGTGGAGTAGATGTTCTTCAGGGTTTTGGTTTTTTTTCTCCATACTGGGGATGGTGCCTGGATCCTGGAGCCTTGTACATGCTGAGGAAGCATTCTACCACTGAGCTCCCACAGGGAGAACACTGCCCAGAGGGAGCTTCTTCCTTCAGGCTGTCCTCAAGAGAGCCTCATCTGAGTGGAGGTGGCTGCTCCAGCACCCCTGGGTGCTCTGACCCTGGGGAGCAGTGAAGAAAATGAGGTGGGGGAGGGATGTAGATCCCTAGATGTGTCCTCAGCCTACAAGAGTGACACAAACCACATGAGACTGTCTTTGTGTCCCTAGACCGTTGGCATTCCAGTTTATAGGTAGAGTCTCTATGGGGAACACAGACAATGTTTGGCAGCCCATGGTGGAGAGGAGAAAGTCATTCTGACTGCCCTAGTTACCCAGCCCTGGGATGGCCGATGGTCTGTCCCTTCTCTGGCGGGGACCAGGGGGACCTAGACATGTTTGCTCTCCAAATTGTTCAAGGGTGAAATTCACCAGCAGAGGGCAGAGAAACCAAGGCAAGCTGTGGATTTTCGCTTGAGTACTAGTATTTATTTAGTATCACTTGAAATAGTAAGAATTTAAAGAGAGACTTTCTTTTTTAGAAAACATTTCAGGTGTAAATCACAAGCTGCTGAGAAAAGTAGGATTCTTTTAAAAGTGTACCAAAGTCACAAAAGGTTAATAGACAGTCTCCTGGGGGTGGGCTGGTGTTTCTACCACTTACACAGCAGGTCTTGAGAAAAAGTTGCTGCTGAGTTCTGGAGTGCGCCATGACTGGTCTCAAGGCCAGGCCCTCGCATCAGGGTGGGACACTGTGGCCCTGCAGGACAGTCCCTCACGGCAGCCACTGACCACAGAATCCTCTGCTTGGAACAGGGTAAGGAAAAGGGAGCACCCCGTGTCAGGTGGGCTCTGCACAGGAGGAACCCCTGCCTGTGCCAAGATTCACACACAGCCCTGTGCCTCAACATTTGGGGCTTGTATTCTTGCTCCTGCGTGTCTCAGGGTTGGCAAGCTAACAAACTACACCCATGTGCGGTCTTCACTAGAGATGATGTTCCTCGGGCACCAGGAGGAAGACAGTGAGGAGCAGATTTGGGGGTACATGGAGTTCCCTGAGATTAGGGCCATGGAAGACTGTTTCCTGTCCCAAGACCTGGAAACTCCTCAGAGAATGATCCTCCAAGTGCAGACCCTGCAGGCCAGAAGCAGTGAGCTGGTCCCCTGTAACCTAGAGTAGCAGAGCGCTGGAGAGAGGTGCCAAGTACAGAGCTTTGAGAATTGGAGACATAATGAGTGAACTGCTGGAGGTCTGAGGTCATGGCCCAGCAGACTTGGTCTGGGGACTGTCTTCTCACTGTTGCCTTACAAGGGGAAGCCACTCATAAATTTCTCCACACTCCTGACCTGGTCATCCCAGGGCCCCACTGCCTGATGCAATCACACTAAGGCAGGGAGTCAACATATAGCTTTTGAGGAAGGAAATTCAGAATATAGAAGGGGAAGAAAAGGGCATCAGTTGGGGCACTCTGGAAGCAGCCCCAAAGGGGAAGGAAAAATACAGGGGACTTGGTGGCAGGCATGCCCATAAAGGAGGGGAGCAGTAGGAGGTGGGAGCCTTGGGGACAAAATGCAGGTCTGGTCTTGTGACAGGAGAAGGGGTAGAGAGCAGGTAGGGAGTCTCAGCTGACTGATGGTGGCCTTCTGGAAGGGATCATCAGGTTTTCACCTTCCTTGCCGTATCATAGGGCTGTTGGCACGAGCGTGGCCACAGTGGAGCATTCCCACAAGGGCAGCACCCCACTGAGGTGTGGAGACAGAGGTACCCCAAGACTTCAGGCCCGTAGAGCTGCTGGCACATGATTCCAGGACAGCGTTGGGACAGTTCAATACCTGAACTCAGAGCCATTGTGGAGCTAGGGCCACCAGAGAATAGCCACAGGCAGAATCTAGGCTCAGAGCCACAGGCAGAGATATCACCACTGTCCTTCAGTGTTTCTGGAAGGTGGGTCCACCCCTGGGGCCTGGACAATAGAGCATCATGCTAAAAAGATTACTGTTGAGCCTAAATGCCACCATTACTTGCCCTGGTGGGTTTTAGACTTGCTCAGAACCAAGAACTTTCTACCGCAGAACTAGGTATCAGCTTGGATCCTGTTACAGTTTATACATTGTGTCAACTTGAGAAGTCTAGAAGATCCCTAAGAAGAGATCTTTTGGGCTTTGGGATGGATGATCCAGGACACCTGCCCAGCACACTTGCCAACACTAGATCCCTCTTTGCAGTTGACTTCCTGTCTGTGGGATAGGTAAGTGCCCCTCAAGGTGGTTGAAGGCTTGTGGGGACTACAGAGGTGGGGGATCCTTAGGAGGCGGGGCCTAGTGGGAAGAAGCTGAGTCACTACCCGTTAAGATAGCTGTGGGACTCCAATCCTTTCCTCTGTTTGCTTCCCAGCTGCCACATGTTCCCTCCATGATGTTCTGTGTCACCACGGCCCAAAGCAATGGGTTTAGCAACCATGCACTGAAATTCCTGAGACCGTGAGCCAAGTTAAACCTTTCTTCCTCTAAATTGATTATCTCAAACTTTTTGTCACAGTGATAGAAAACTGGCTGTCATACCCCTTCACACTGGAGTAGGCTGCATTTTTGAATGTCCTTTTACTAAAATCCTCTGAAAGGAATATATGCTGTATCATAACCAGTGTTTCTTTCTTACTTGGCACTACTTTATGCCATCCTTTTTTCACTTAAATGTCTAATCAAAAGCCACAGAACTTTCCATAGCCACAGTGAGAAAAGCAACACAGAAGTCTTAGTGTGTGACATTTATTTTTAGGTGGCTGGCTAGGACTTTTTCCCGAGAATTGAGTTATTACTTATGTAATAAGAAATGAAGTTTGAGAATTGACCATTATTGAAATGAACTTGATGTGAGCCCTAGAAAACTGGGCACTTGGTCACAACCTGAGTTCGGCTCCCTGTTAGTGGTAAGGAATGATGTTTGGTGATGTTCCCAGTCCTGGGTGTTCATGCCAGGGCACCCTTCCAATGTGTGCACACACGCAAGTGTGCCACAGGAATGTGCATGTGTGCGCATGTGCATGTGAGAGAGGGTGCTGCTTCTGCGGTGTCCCTCTTGGCTCCTCTCCATCTCTGAGGAGCACCCATACTTGGTAGTGAGCTGAGAATCAAACCCTTTTTGGGCTGAAGACAGGAGCCCACTCTAGGAGGGACAGATGGTAATGTAACAGCCTGCCCAGAGATGGCTTAGGGCAGGGAGTCTTTGCACATGAGGCAGAGGCTGGGAAAGAGGCCTCGTGCCAGGGGGAGATGGAACAGCCAGAGAGCAGGGCAGAGAGGGCCAGAGACAGGGAGGGGAGAGGAGGAGACCTGGTCTGTGCTGAGTGTCAGTATGGAGCCCAAGAACAAGGGAGTGGGTGACAAACATTTTCTGAGAGAGGGAGTGACTGAGTGGATGGATGAATGATGGCTAGATATGCAGGAAACAGCAGTAGGAACACAGACATGTACAGTCACACTAAAAGAGATACTCAATGCCTTATGACTATTCATCAATCATGGAACGTTTTCCATCACTATTGAATCCTCATTTGGCATTCATTCATTCCTTCATCCCTTCCTTCCTTCCTTCATTCATAATATTCACCTTCTGGACAACTAGTGAGTACTAGGGAGAAATCAGACAGAATAGCTGGATTAGGAGCATATCAGAGGCCTGGAGGCCAAGCTGACAGGTGCCCAGTGGGTAGCTGTCGGGATGAAGCTTGGCATTTCTGCCTTCATGTTTATATCTGTCTTGTTTATTATCTTAAAACTCTGGGGCAGATCCTGCTCAGCTCTGGGTGCTATTTACCTAAGGAATGTTGGTATAAGAACTAATAATACAGATGCATTAGTCATAAATTTATCTCATCTGTCTCTTCCCCTTTCAAGACAGAGGCCACCAAGAGTACATAAGGCAAATCAGAATTTTCAGGAATGTCCAATCACCAGTTGTGAAAATGTCCTGTTCCAGTCTCTGGAGCAGCATCTAATAGTCTCTAGTCATTTTCTTAAATCTGCAGTCACTTCAGATCACAGGAAAAGCAGAGCCTTTCAGATTACTCTATAATGAGGTCACCCCCAAGCAGGGGCAAGTGTTGGAGACCACTACGAGCAGGATTTAAAATTAACTAATTGGCTTTTTATTTATCTGTGTGCCTGTCCTAAGCCTAGGCCCCTTGCCTGGCAATGGGAGCTGATTCATAATAAATGAACCTCTGTGAATCACTGATCCTGGCTGAGCCCTGGAGTGACCAGTAAGGTCAGAGATACCTCAAAGGACAAGATAAAGAAGGCCACAGCTGAGGACATCTTGGCTCCACAATCAATTATGTATATAGAGACTGCAGCTGCAGGCATCTTACCCTGCAAGCATCTCAGTCCCACCACAAATGCCATCTTGAAGATAAGATAGTACTCCTTTCTTTTTTTTTTTTTTTTGGCATTTTTACTACTTGGAGATGTCCTTGAAGTGACTCCCAAGGTCCTGCTCAATTCTGGCACCTCCCTCAGTATCCCCTCTCTTTGTCTGCTATGGGAATAAATGTGCGTGGTCCAGAGAAGCTCTTGGTCTTAGTCCTAATCATAGCTACAGAGTCAAGAACTCTGTAAGGGCTTTGATCCTCCTGGAGCCTTAAAATCATACCACTTCTCTTATTTGTTTAAGTTTTCACTGTACACTCGTTCGGAAGATTGAGGATCTAGGCCGGGCCCCTCATAGGCAAGTATCTCATAGGATAAGATTTCCCCTCAAGCCATAAAGGCTTCTCCAGAGCCATCTCACAGAACCAGTGCGGAGGTCACAATCAACCAGATTAGAACTTGACTAGGATTACCTACCCTGCCAGGTATGCAAACTCCCAACCCTTGCCTTTTTTTCCCCTTCTGTATCAAACCCCAAAGCATCTGTCAGCCCCTCAAAGACAGATCTTGAACCTCTTTATCTGTTTCTCTCATGCGGATTGAAGCTCCTTTTCTGTCTTTTACCCTGCTTGTCTCCTTGACCGGCTTTATGGTATGGGCCGCTGGACCTGGTAAGAGGTGGGTAGGAGAAGGACCAGTCTTGCTTGGGTCACTGTGTCCCCTCCTG
Source organism: Dasyprocta punctata (assembly GCA_004363535.1). Classification (NCBI taxonomy): domain Eukaryota; kingdom Metazoa; phylum Chordata; class Mammalia; order Rodentia; family Dasyproctidae; genus Dasyprocta; species Dasyprocta punctata. Next base: position 21,031 of record RJWM01028757.1, read on the forward strand.
CCTCTCACCCGAAGGAGACTGGAGGTGTGAATGTGCCTCCATGTCTGCTGTCTAGGTTTATTTCATGCACTTATAACAGAATACCACAGAATGGGTAATTTATAAAGTACAGGGATTTATTCTCTCATAGTCCTGGAGTCTGGACGTTCAGGATCAGGGTTCAGTCTGTCTATCTTGGTGCCAGGATGGGGCCTTACTTCTGCATCCTTCAGAGATGTGGGGTGTTGTGTCCTCCCGTGTCAGAAAGGCAGAGGGGCACAGCTACTCCTGCAGGCACCTTTTATAGCAGCCTTGATCTTCCTAAAAGGCCCCACCTCCCAACACTGGTGCACAAGAGCTCTGTAGAGGACTCATTCACACACAGGGACACCTGGTGTGCCCAGTCCCCTGCCCTCTTAGAAGACAGTTCTCACCTCTGGTGTCATCAGAAGCCTCTGCTATGGAAAAGCTGGCTCCAGAATGGACAGGCATTGGCCAAGACACATGTGTCCTTGCTGGGAGAAGGCAGAGTTAGTCTCACAGGACCCAGAATTAACATCATTCTTCATGTCACTTTGTAAGTGGAACACATTCTAAATAGGGAAAAAAACTTTAGTTCTCCCTGGTGCAGAGAAGGAGAGAGACTCCCTTCTCTTCTGTGAATCCTTTGTCTGCCACTTTGAAAGGCTCACAAATGTTTTCAAAGGCTCAGTGCTTCCTGATGGTTTCACAAACCATAAATGTTTCCTCTGCCTGCCCAACTTGGCAGGTGCCTCCTTTTGAAGAGTAATTGGGGAGATTGGAGGGGTGCATCTCTTTTTCCTCCCAGGAGTTAGGCTTAACTGTGGCCAGGTGTGTGGCTGTGTTGAGGACATGAGAAGTTCATCTTTCTTTGAACAAAGGCATTCAGCAAACACAATGGTCACCCGATCTGAAGCATGGCAGATGGCTGCACAAAACCTGCTGAAGCTTAACTGGGTCTCAAGAGTGTGTGTGCAGCAGGTGGCCATGCCTGGAGACAGAACTGTGCAAGACTGCCTTTGTCACCTGAGGGTAGATGGCCGTAATGTGTATGTGCCCTGGTTTAACACTAAAATTATTTTTTTTCTCTTCTCCTTTTGTGAAGAGCTTTTCCGGTTTGACAGGAGATCTTATTTCTGTATTTCCCAGCCTGGCTGTTTGCTGCTGGCCATGAATGAGTAAGTCTTCCTAGCTAGCTCAGCTCACATTGCTCACATAATTCCCACCATTCTCACCATCACTCATCCTCGAGACACTCCCTCCTCCACAAATTAATAAATTCTGGGCAAGACCCTGGGCTGAGGCCTTTGTTCCATGAAGCGTCATCTGGACTGGACTCAGGAGCCCTTGCCGGCCCATAACTATAAATATGTCTTAGTGTTTTTATTCTCACTGTGGGTTGCACTGGAGGTGACAGATTAAAATTAAATTGCCAAAACTCCAATAATGTTTTGATGGGATTACAAATAAAAACTTCCCAAACCACAGCAAAAACAAAAAAAGGGATTCCTATGTCAGCCCCCTGTGCCACCAACAACCATCTCCTTTCGGCTAAGTGGAGAAAGCTGGGCCCAGCCTCCCTTCTCCCACTAGATGGAGGGTCCCTACCCTATCCTCTGGGAATGATGCAGGGTGGATAGGGCCTTAGGGCTGCAGCTCTCTCAGGAAGGGCAGGCTGAGCAGGCCAGCAGAGGCCCAAGTCTCCAGCTCCCCTGGGCCAATCTCTTATTTGCCAGGAACTGGCTTTCCTTCCTTCCTGTTGCTATGCAGCCAGTGGCTCCTCTCTGGAACACAATGGGGTAGAGCTTGTTCCTGACCACACCCTCTTATTCTGTTCTGGCTGCCTCTGTGGGCCTGACACCACCAGCCTGTCCTCCTAGCCCTCACCCACCCTGGAGGGCTGCAGTTGCTGAGCTCCGGGCTCATGATGGGTGGGAGCCAGTGGGGGAGACACAGAGGCACAGTTCTGGGAAGAGGAAAGCTGAGTGCTGCCAGGGTCACACTCTTTCTGGCCAGGCTGTATCTGCCCCCACCCCCATGGGAACCTTCCTTTTCCATCACCAGTTCCATACGATGCACACACACCCTGCAATCACATCCCCTGCACGTATACACCTCACCTCCTCCATGTATACACTACCCTCCTGAGACCCCCCACACCCCCATACTACTTGATATACTGCCCCCTAACTCCCGTGCTAGGAGGCTTTTCAGCATAGTGTGACCCGCAGCTGGGCAGAGGGGAAACTAGGTCAGAAGATAAATTGGGGTGCAACCAGGGAGCACTTGTTCCTAGCTGCACTGCCAATCCAGCAGGATAGACACTGACATTCAAGACAGCTGGTTCAGGAATAATGTGCTTGACTGAAACCTGCTAGTTTTCCCATGAACCTGCTGTGTGGCTGGGGTCCCTGGGATGAGGGTGCTGGGGTGGGCACTGGGGCTGAGGACATCCCCAGCTTACAGGCAGCTGGGTAAATTCCAAGTGAGCTTCTGTCAGAAGATTAACTTGGGGGTGGGTCTTGAAATGAGGTGGGCTTGAAATCCTAGAGTGAGCCACAGGAAATTATGAAGCCACAAAGGGCAGGGTGAGGAGGAGGGCCCTCCTCGGGGGAGGACTCCAGGCATCCCACAGGAAATGCCGCAGGGAGCCAAGAGCAGGGACATACCGCATGGTTTGCATGTGGGTTTCGAAAGCTTGGCAACCACGCTGATCACAAGTATCTGGTTATGTAACAAGTTGGCATTTGGGGAAGGTGGGAAAGCAAATACAGGAACTTGGAGTTATTTTTGAAACTTCTTTTAAAGTGTGAACTGATTTCAAAATGAAAATGACTTGAACATTGGTGGAGGCTTGCTGGGAGATACCTGCTATGAGCCCTCCTGGGAAAATACCCATTCATGTGGGATGCTGGATGGGACTGGGCTAGCAGGTCAGGGAGGACAGAGCAAGGATGCTGGGTGGTGCTGCAGCAGGGGCAGCCCACACCATGCAGAAAGGCAAGTTTGGTCCCACTACAGAGAAAGCAAGTCAGCAGGTCAAGCCCAACCAGAAATTACCCCCCAAACTTTAACAACTATAGGATAATCTCCTTATGTAGTAAAGGAGAGAAAATATTCAAAAGTATTACATCAGTGTTTAAATGTAACATAAAAATTTCTAAACAAGACACAGTATATATACATATATGTATGCATATATGTGTGCAGATTTGTATGAGTACATGTGTGGGTATGTATCAGAAACCCCTGCAGTCAGCCTTAACCTCCTGCCAGATGTTAGAGCACACGGTGAGAGAGAAAGAAAAAACAAGAGACAAGATGGCAGGACAGTGGGGATCTGGGATGACCAATTGTTCATAAGGAACAAAAGGCCACAGGGCAGCCAAAACCTTGGTATTTATTGATTGAGGAGATTACTGGGTGACTCAAAGGATGAGTGTTGTTTTATGTTGGGAAGGATCTTGCCTTGGAGCATCTTTAGTCTTATTAGTCTTAGTCTTAGTCTTAGTCTTAGTCTTAGTCTTAGTCTTGGTAAGTGGGAAAAGATGGCCCATCTCTAGTGAGACAGTAGGAAATCTCCAAAAAGTGTTACTAATCATTCCAAGCCTCCATTCACAGCTTAGGGAAGGATGTAAAACTAGCCATTGTGAATTTGTGGTCCCCAACAGGTGCAGCTACATGGATGTGTACTGATGTGTGTATATATGTATTTGCATTTGTGCATGTATGTGTACACATATGTGTATGCACATGTGTGAGTGTGTATATGTGTATGTAAGCATGCATAGCATGCATTCAGGTAATTACAGTTTTATCACAAAATACCAACTCAGGATGAATAGCCAAATGGAAGAGGTGGACATGGCAAGGGCAGGGGACCTCTCTATGCAACCTGAGGATGGTGACCCCCTCACTAAGGTTCCATCAGAGTTCTAGGCACCCAGAGGTCTCTGAAATAAATGAACTTATTTAGCTGTAGCAAATGTTGGCCAGAAAGAAGGAACTGATTTTAGGCAAGGTGCCCAAGTCTTCAGTGGCAAGGCTGGTTGCAGCTGAAAAAATGTCCTTTAGATCTAAAAACCATAGGGAAGAGGAAAGCAGAAGATGTTTGGATTGGTTCTGAAGCAGGCAGAATGGACAGCAGGAGGAGGCTGGGCCTTCTGCAATTTTGAGTCAGGTGTTTCACACACATTGAGGAATGTGGATCTCTCTCTCTCTCCCCC